>LMYD01000583.1:0-79620 GCA_001630595.1 Pseudogymnoascus sp. BL308 | reverse complement strand
AGAAGATGCGGTGTGAGGCGGGAGCGAGTGCTTGATGGAGATGAGGAGATGTGAGGAGATGTGAGGAGATGCAAGGAGCTGTAGGAGTGTAGAGAAACGTAAAAACGTAGAGACGTAGAGACGTAGACACAGCTACAGTATGATGTGATGTGTTGGCTGCGTGCAGGAGAGGTGCAGGTAGGAGGCAACTAGAGCAAGGAGAGAGTGCAGCGTGTACCCCGTGGTACATATTAAGGTGCAGAGGTACATGTCATAGGGATAGTGAGTACTCCTAGTACTCAGAATACAGCGAAGATAGTGAAGGTGAAGTGAATTGAGTGGCAAAAAGATACGTGCATTACTCTACTGTATACAGTCTATAGTATACAGTAGTACTACAGGGGCGGCTATCATCTCCGATCTCCCAATGGACATGTCTACTGTCTACGCTTTGGAGTAATGGAAATGTCCGATGGACATGTCAGCGAACCATGGGCAATTGGAGAATTAGACTTCAGGGCCTGGTTAGCCGGCTTCTCTGTCCGGTTTAGGGCGGTGTGTCTAGTGATGGGATAGTGAGGGATAGCGGGTTTTAGTGGGCTTTGGTTGGATTTAGCAGGTCGCTAGAGGCCCAAATCAACACTAAAAAACAGGGATAGTTTCCTGAATTCCGGTAGACCAGGGCACAGCAAGCGCGGTTGCTACGGGACTAGGATGGGATGGGGATGGGATAGCTCTCCTAGGATAAAGCTAGGATACAGCTAGGAAAGGATTAGAACGGCAAGAGCGATCCTTGGTTGGTTTGGCTGGTTTGGCTGGTTTGGCTGGTTTGGCTGGTTTGGCTGGTTTGGTTGGTGTTGGGTAGAGTGCACTACGGGCTCTGGTGGCCGAACTGGCTGTAGCCAAAGACGGGTCGGAGATGAGGGTGAGACAGAACAACGATAGCTGTCGCACATTCATCTCGTTCTCCTGTCTCCACGGGATATGAGTGTCGGACCTCGTGTCGGACTGCGAAACGCCCAGTATGAGATATGATATAATATCATTTCAAAGAGGCCATCTTGTGAGCAAGTCGACAATTGATTCAATTGGTGCAATTGACACATAAATTGGTATTAATTCGCCCTCTGACGACGGATGATGATGACGCTGACGATGACGCTGACGATGACGCTGACGATGCCGGCGATGCACTGATCTGCTGTCAATTCACTAGCGCTACGCAGTACCGACCGCACCGACCGCACCTACCAAAAGTAAAGCCCAGAGCGCCACTCCGTCCAAGGGAGCTGGGAGGGGAAGGGGTAGAAGGGGTAGAAGGGGCAGGCACAGCAACAACCCGCCACCCACAGCCGTGCATGGGCAGTACCGTACACAGTAGAGTACAGTACAACGTGTAGGATTCGCAGGGTTGCTGTGGCCGATTGCTGATTTGCATCCTTCCCTTCCCACCCCAGTACATGCCAGAAGGCCGTGTTACTCAATTATGACGAGAACTCTATCAACGGTACCCTGTGAACGATACCTATGGACGATGTTACAGTAAGGGCTCTGATTGAATGGACGATACCGCAGCTACGACATGACAGATGGCTGTGCTCTGCTATGCCAGCTAATATCTCCAGAACGGACTGAGCGATTGTTAGAGGAAAGAGCCAATGTACCCATCTACCATCCAACATGGGCCAGATCCATGTACCTCTCCTCTCATCCAGGGAGCAGAGCACACATCACACAGCACGGCACTGCTACTACAGGGAGCAATCTCGCAGGTCTCACACCCGATATGGGGGGGGAATCTGTCCCTGACACCATCCGTTTCGTTTCTTTTCTTCTGACATCGTCAACCAGCCATTGGCCGCTGCCACTCCTCCTGCGGTACTCGCTGTCAATGCAGGCAGCAAATCGATGCGGTGATGTATCAATCAAGGGCGTCCATCAGTCAATCGTATGTATTTCAATTTGCATTGTCATAGGGGGCTACAACACAAATTGTCCGGCGCCGATGGTTACAGTTACAGTGCAGCCTATCTCTTGTCTCTTGTCTGTCTGTCGGGTTACTCCAGTATCCAGTACCAAACATTGATACCCAGGAAATTAATCCCCTCATCCACCTACCTCTTCCACGGTACAGATAAAACGCGGTGCACAGAAGAGAAAGAAACCGCGGAAAAACACTACCCAGAGAACCGCAAGACCAGTAACTCCCGTCGCCAACAACGCGCCACCAACAGCAATTGTTTGTGTCCTGCCAAGGTCCCGATCCCATCCCCATCCCAGGTTCGCGTCCAACTAGCGCGATGGAGCTCCCTCCGCGCTATTACGGTACAGAAAGATACGTACCGGCTCGATACAGTGTGCTCCTCAGTGCTCCTCAGCTCGCCATGGGTGAGACAGCAGTCCATGGGTATGGCTGCGCCGGCGATCGTGGGGTGGATTGGGTTTAGGTCGGGTTTGCTTTTCCCATTGGCTATCGATTGGTGGTGCGGAGTACTCTGGGATTGCATTGTATTCATCCGGACCGGGATGGGTCGGACGAAGGACCGCGATGATGGGGTCGAGGACGGGGTCGAGGATGGGATTGTTGCCCCGAGGGGATGGCGGTGCTGAAAAAGCTTGGTTAGGGGGCAGGACTGGGGACGATGACTTCATGCGCCTCAACAGATAAGAGCTGGGCCACGACTCGGGGAGAGAAGGACCGACCGACCAGGGCGGCCATACCGACTGAACCTGAGCCAACATAGTTTGCGAGCCATAATACCTCACCGGCCACACCGAGCATACCTCATCCTCCTCTCTGCTCTGAAGGCCGGCTGTAAAGGCCGGCTGTAAAGAATCTTCGCCAGTGGATGTCCATGCCATCCCATTACTAACCACAAACAGATCCTCCCGGCGATCAACACGCCACTTCATCTGTCACTCAATTCACCCTCGGCTACACAGGAAACATCTCCCACAAAGAGCCTCATCTCGCGTCGAGGATGGGAAACTGAACTAAACCGCCTTACTGACCACGTGTGGGAAATGAGCCCGCGCAGAAACCACCACACGATCCAGAGATCCAGGCCCCCCGAGCAGAACCGCCGTCGCCGAACCAGGCATTCCCATCAATTCATAGCCTCGGTCAGACCTCCCAACTGCGTCCTCACAGCACTACCACTACCGCCCTTACAGTCCATCGCGCTGTCGATCATCATCTGTCGCAGAGCCGCTCCGCCAACCATCGATCCACCGCGCCCACCTGCCAGATTGCCCAGCCGCCGGATGCGGAAGAACGCGATCCGACGATGATCTGCGAGAAATCTCTTTTTGCCCTTTTTATGGGATTTTGAGGATTTTTTGCTACGAGTTGTGGATGATGTCCACTGTTCATGTCCACGTGAATTATTATCGTCATACTCTCCGCGCCGGAAATATGCCGTCATTGAAGGGAGTTTGCTGTGCTATATCGTATCCCATGTCCGTCCAACCGACGTAGGACGTGCTCTTTTTCCTTTTAGGCGTTATCCCGTGATCAAACTCTCTCTTCCCTCAAGGTTGGAGGAAGCAATACGGCTTCGAATCGAAGTGAAGCAATGTGCATATGTCTAACAGCGAGAGGAAGCACGCGCGGTTTCGGCTACTAAATGCTGTAAGTACCTCTTCATAGTAATTTGTATATAAAGATACATATATCAATTATCATTTCATCGCTCCCAGTCTCTCTCCTGTCTCTCGCTCACTCTCTTACTCTCTTACTCTCTTGCTCCCGCTCTCTTTCCCTTTCTATCTCTCGCCCTCAGCTTCTAGTTCGGGAATTAGCTCTTTATACTCGGAAGGAATCCCAAGGATTTACAAAGAGCTACCACCCTCTCTCTCCGAAGACACTATTCTTAAGGCCTTAGCCCCAGCTACACAGAGCTGCTTTCTGGCTTGGCTGGTAGCCCAGCGTACTGTTCAAGCTCCTTTAGCTTGAACCTTTTGAGCCCGTAGCTAGGCTTTCTGAACCTAGAGTCCGTAAGCTTGAGCAAGTTGTAAGCTCGCCCCTAACCCGAAAACGAACCCAGTTTCTCCTTGCCCTCTTCTTTGACTCTTCACCTTCCGCTGAATAGCCCAAAGGTCAAGCTCTTGGGGCTGACCTGCTTCTATGGCCTCCTTTGTGCCGGCAGACCAATTCTGGTAACTCTCGATTGAGGGGCTACTGAAGTCTACTGGAACCCTGTTTTTCCATAAGATTCACTTGATGTGACAGCTTTATAAGAGGCTCTGGTTATCCTAACTACCTACAACTTATTTCACTACACGCGGAAAAATGCCCAAGATGCAGCCGCCATCCCCTCTGGGGCAGGAAGTTTCTCATCCTGGTCGACAGTCAGTCGTGCTCACATTGGTCTCGCGATCTGTGCTCTCGAGCCCGACAATCCCATTAGTGTACGTCTGGAATCCAACCAAATCAGTGAGGCCCTTCTCCTCCAAAAGGGCTCCCAAATCTGCGACAAATGCCGGTGAAGGCTGTGGGACGGCATATCTCTTGTACTCGTAAGGGTAGCATGTGCCATTGTAGAATATCCAGCTAGAGGGGTAGAGACCTGTGAAATCCTTTGAGGCAACGGCCTTTCCATCTGCCTCCACGTTGCGCTCATCGGCGGCGAGGTCGTAGTGGCGGTGGATGAGGCATGCGCTGTAGTCATCCTCGGCGTTGTGCTTGAGAAAGACCTCGCGGACGGCGGAGTTGATGACTGGCTGGATGTTGCGTTCTTCGGCCTTCTCACAGGCAACGCGGAGCGTATGGTTTACGGTGTTGTAAACGTCGCTGTCATATGGGGCGACAGCTCCTCGAGTCTCGGTGGTGGTGGTGGTGGTGGCCATCTTAGCTGCAACTGAGCTATTTATGTTTCTGATTCAGCTTGTTTGTCAGGAACTTGAGGCCATCGTTAGCATCGTGCATTAAGCACCCACCGTGGAGGGGTAATTACTTGGTTTGGGGAAGCTGGGGCACAAGACGATAGGTTTCTAGGAATGAAAGTAATAAAATGATGATCCGATGAAGATGGGGTGAAGGTGGGCATCCCACCGAATAAATGCTTTCTTATCACTACCCCGCTGTGCAACCAAGGCTGAACTGTGAAACTTACGCACACAGTATGTCCTCCGTTTCATATTACAGCACCGTTGCACAGTATTCGTGTCAGTTTTCAATCAACTCGCGATGTTTCTGTTTCTACTCTATATTGAGCTGAGTATTACAGCTGGATACGCAGCTGGCTGTAAACTGGGTGAGATCAGCTATAGGTCGGAGCTGAGATCTATGCCAAGCGCGCGGTGCATTAGCTTTTGTGGTCAGGATACACTGGCAAAACCCAAATACAAGAGACATGAACGGGCGGTGCGATGCTCTACAGCCCCAGCTGTACTCACTTTGCTATCTGTGAGTATCAACTGTGAGACTGTTATCGGACTATTGCCGGGCTTCCAGGCCTTTCTTGCGATCAAGTTGAGCTGTGGGGGTAGAAATACAGTGTTATGTGAGTCAGTAATTGAAATCCTATTTTCCGGTAGATCTCGCAGATGTAACCGATCACACTTCCTCATCAGGAGCCTCGAGTGGAGGAGATCCTACCCCGCAGAATGATATCAAAGGTCCCCTCCGTTCTGCTCGGATCGGACCGTTGTTTTGCTTGTACAGGTTAGTTGCCGACCCCAGATCTATGCTGGTCCATCCCTACCACCTCCACGATGCCGATCTTACTGCAAGAACCCGTGGTAAGTCTGGAGTTCGTTCCCCACGCCAACTACAAGCCACGAAGTGGCCTGAGAGAGTCATTTTTTCTCTTACTTTTCTTGGTGTATTGGATATAGTAGCTGATAGACGCAGGATATTGCAATTCTCAGCGACAGGCCAGGTATTGGAGTTAAAGCTATCTTATTTTGTGGACAAGGGGGTTTTTGTTCTATCGGAAGAACGTTCACTTGGTAATTCCCAATGATCGATTAAATTATCGTCCATTATAAAAACTCTTGGAAGCTAAACTGAAAATACATCCGCTGTCTTCTATTTTGCCACATAAGGCTCCATACAGGGCATTTTCCCCAGCTGTCTAAACTTGCATCTTGTAACGACGTGAACCCAACATTTCTCTTTGTAAACTCGGCATCGCCGCCTTCATAGACCGCCTTGTCATGAGCCCCGCCAAGCAATAGAACGCTCGGGCCAGGAACGGGGCAGTGATCAGCGATAACAAGCCTCGACCCCGGCCCCTCCATCATCAACCCCAATACCCTTAATTCTCACTTTATCCCCGAAAACAGGATCCAACTGTGACTGCTTTAACAACAACCTCACTCCTGTATCCCCAGCCCTCGCCGAACCTTTTAACCGTTATGGCGTCGCAGCCCCTAGCAGAGGGAGCCCCCAAGTCCCTGAACCCCCAGTTTGGCACCACCGCGATAACCCCTCCCCCAACAATCCCTGACCCCTCAACGCTGATCCTGCGCGTGCTCACCCCTGCCGAAAAAGAGGCCACTTGGATCACCAACTCCGTCTCCTGGGCAGGCCGACTCACTCAAGCCGACTACGTCGCCCGTGAAGCTGCGAACGGGGCTAGTAGCCTCCTGCGAGATGGCGGGGTCAGGTATTGGGGCCTCACTACTGAGGGAGACGGAGGGGAGATCTACTCGGCGGTCGAGACGCTGAAGAAGAGAGTCCTAGTTCAGAATAGCGAGGGATTTGATGTCGAGGATGCCTACGGGATCGCATCAGTCTTCACACCAGCCAAGTATCGGGGTCACGGGCTGGCGGGGACGATGATGCGGAAGTTGGGCGAGTGGCTTGATACCGAGGAGGCGAACTGTCGGTTTAGCGTGCTCTTCTCTGACGTTGGGGTACGCCTCCCACCGCTTTCCACATCGTTATATAAGATCTAACACAAGCACAGGACTTCTATGCCCGCCACGGCTGGGCCGTCGTCCCCTCCCCCGAAGTCACCCTCCCCGCCTCTCCTCTCCCGACCTCCGCCTCTACGTCCCCACCAACAACCACCATCACAGCAGATTCCCTCCACTCCTTCACAAAATCCGACACCCTTGCCCTGTCCGCAGAGGCCATGGCACCCCGCGCCCCCGGTAAACACACGCGCCTCGCCTTCGTCCCCTCCATCGAGCAAGCAGAGTGGCACTTTGGCGCCGAGGACATCTCTGCCGCAAAGCTATATCCAGACCAGGCTCCGCCGACTGCAAAGGGTGCGTCGGTCGGTGCTACTTTCGGGTATTGGGTCCGCGATTTTAATGAGCGGAAGCTGATTATGCTGCGGTTGAGAGAGGGGGGTCCGTGGGAAGGTGGGGATGCGCAGGGTGTGCAGGAGGTGGTGAGTGTGTTGCGTGCAGCTCAGGCGGAGGCGCACGAGTGGGGATTGGGGAAGGTGGTGGTGTGGAACCCGGATGAGAAGGTGAAGGAGGCTTGCAAGATTATTTTGGGGAAAGAGGTCGAAGTTAGGAACAGGACCGAGGGGAGTGTTCCATGTTTGAGATGGAATGGGAAGGAGGGGGGTGGTAAGGGGGAGGTTGAGGCCGGGGTAGAGTGGCTTGCGTTGGAGAAGTATTGTTGGTGTTGAGATGCTGAGGAGAGAGAGTGGTGTGGGGATGTTGGCTGTGATGAGACAATGATTATGACCAGACTATAGTAGAACCTTTATATAAGAATCCTCTATATTAGATATTAGAATTCTTCTCTTATGGGAAGTGGTTGTCGAGTCCTAAATCTTTAATGTGTGACGTTGTAATTAGATAGGATCATTCTTGTTGGCTCCTGTAGCAGTGCCACTGCAGCTGCGTGAGCTTCGATTATCAGGTCTCTATGAGCGACGAAGAATATCGAGCTATCGAATAAGTTACTCATAAATTGATGATATACTCAAACATAATATTATACTGTAGATTGCATGCTTACCCACCAATGACCACCTCCGAAGGACGCCCATAACCAAATGCTCGCTCCAAAACCAAACCGCTAAACCAAACGAACCAAAAGTCACCATCCCCAAATACTCAGAAAACAAACTCAACCCGCCAACTCCCCAAAAATCCCCTCATCCCCCGTCTCTCTCGCCCTATCCACCGCCGTCCGTCCCGCAAAATCCTTAATCTCCGGGTCCGCCCCCTGATCCAAAAAGAACTTCATCATCGGCACGCTCCCCGCCCCGCTCACCCAATGCAGCGGCGTACACCCCTGCACATTACTCGAATTGATATCCGCCCCTCCCCCAAGAAGAAGGCTCATCGCCTCCTCATGACGCCGACTTGTAACCCGCAGCCGCGACTCAACGTCCTCGCTCTGCTCCTGCCCGTCGTACAGCTGGTTTCCGATCTCGGCGTGGCCACCCCAACCCGCCCAGTGCAGCGCCGTTGAACCCGTGTCATCCGTCGCGCAAGGATCAGCGCCCTTAGCTAGGAGTGTGCGCACGAGCGCAACATGTCCACCTTCAGCGGCGCCGAGCAGGGCTTCGTTGAGAAATAGCTCCGTTGTTGCGTCGGCGTCCTGGGACAGGGCCGCCGCGCTCGCCTCCTGGTCTTCTAGCAGCATGCCGAGCACCGTGTCGGTGTTGCCCAACTTCGCGGCGTGCCGGAGTTTGTACGTCTTCACCAACATATCGGTGTCGGCGTCACCGGCCTCGCCGATGAGGAGGCGCGAGATGCCGTCGTGGCCCTGGCTCATAGCGTAGATGGCCACACTCCACCCGTCATAGTCACAGACTGAACTGTCTGCTCCCTTCTTCATGAGCATTTTGAACAGCCCCTCGTTCCCTGTCCATGCCGCAGCGTGCAGCGCCGTTGTCCCTGCTGAATCCTTCGCCTCGATATCCGCGCCACATGAGAGCAGGTACAACACGGCGGAGTTGTGACCGTAGTAGGCCGCGAAGTGGATTGGTGGCGCGCCCGTAAAGTCCCATCCCGTGCGGTCGTGGCGGAACATGCTATGCGGGGGTACCTTCCAGTGCGTGCCCTCGTTCTCGCCGTCGTTGAGCAGCTCGTCCAGCATCTCGACGTTTCCGGTCGCCGCGGCGCGGTGAACGGGTGACAACGCACCCAGGAATTCTCCAAATTCGGGGTCGCTGCTCTGCCAGCGCTGCTCGACAGACGGCTGTCGCAGGATGTCACGCTGGTAGTGCACGCGCCGGTACTGGTGGGCAAATTCGGTCTGGGGAATCGTGGAGCTACGCCGGAGGGGGCGTTTGGGGTCTTTGTTCTTTTTGGGAAGAGAGGGCGCGGAGTGTGTATGTGTCGGTGGTTTGGGGCGAGGCTTCAGTGACTTCCAGAAGAG
The DNA here is from genome assembly GCA_001630595.1 of Pseudogymnoascus sp. BL308. Taxonomy (NCBI): domain Eukaryota; kingdom Fungi; phylum Ascomycota; class Leotiomycetes; order Thelebolales; family Thelebolaceae; genus Pseudogymnoascus; species Pseudogymnoascus sp. BL308. Next base: position 70,346 of record LMYD01000583.1, on the reverse strand, counting down.
GCGTGTGCGTTCTCGGTCTTCTATCTTGAAGGTGAGGTGGCACTTTAGGCTGGTAGTGTGTTAGTAGTGGTTTCTGCAGGATTACAAGGGGACATACCATCTACGTCGCCCTGGTTGATCGTCGAGCCAGGTCTCCATCGTTAGACACCGTGGACACTGCTTCTCGTCACCTAGGCCTGGATGCCTGAGAATGAAGCTTAGGGCGATGCGTTTCCCCGGCAGAAAGCTCTCGCTCCATTTTGAGTGCGGGATCAGGGCGCCACCGAAATCTTCGTCGGAGACGACGTACTTGCCACTCTCGATCTTGTCGTACCCAGGGCCACCACGGTGCATGATCAGAAGGACTTCTCGGAAGGTCTGCTAGTCGTTAACGATGAGAGCAGCATCTTGTTTATTTCTTGGCTTACGTCTGGGGTGCTGGCCAGCATTAACGGGAGGAGTACTTTTCTATCCAGTCCATCAATCAGTATAATCGGCGCCTCTGGGCCCCAGCTATATCCTATTGCCGTGGTCGCCATGTTCTGGACTACTTCGATCCTCTTCACGGCCTCAGCAACCATGAGATGCATATCGCCAAACCGCATCGCCAGCGATTCAACCGAGGTATCGATCAAACCTAACACTATACTATTGTCGACAACATCGCTCTTCATCGATGCGCTGCACCAATCAGCATCTCGTCCACCACGCCAAGAAAACGGAAATACCCTACAAACAGAATGCATAAAGACGCAGCTGTAACGCCTGCATATGCGTAGTAATCCTCCTCTCCAGCGCAGCCGCTTCCTCCTTGCGCCCTATCCAAGTGAGCTTGCGATACGTCTTGCGCACGACGCTGCTCCCCTGTTCGACGAATGCCTCCGAGTATGCCGCAAAGTCGTCGAGAAACTGCGTGATAAGGTCCTCGCATTCCTTGCGCTCCTTGATGATCTCGGCTGCAATGGATTCGATCATCTTGATGCTGGCGGGGTCATTGCTTGGGCGCGCGGACTGGCAGCCCATGCACAGGGCCTCGGCCTGGAGCATGGCCTGCGCAAGGGCGTTGAGGGTCGCGAGGAGGGAGGTAAACTCGGCCTTGGAGCCTTGGGCGTCATTGAGAGCTTTAGCGGCGCGGGCGGCTACCATAGCGATGGTGATGAAGTCGCCGACTTGGAGCATCATTTTGGCCGCTATCGGGGGGTCTGTGGGAGGGAGGGGTGGTGGGAATTCTATGCGGAGGGTTCTATGACGATGCTAGAAGCCCTGAAGATCCTCCTCCCACGCTGGCCGGGTTGCAGACTTAAAGAAGTGATGGCATTCGTGCATAGCTATGGGGGTATAATGAGGAGACGGGGGAAGAGGAAGAGGAAGAGACGGGACAACAGGGCGAGGACGGAGGCAACAAGTGAGGCAAGAGAGATAAAGATAACAGAGTCAGACGGTACTTAGTGGCTATGGGATTTCTTGGTTGACGGGTCTGGGAGGGCCTGGGGAACGCCATGTGGGAGACTCGGGCAGTCCCGTATGTCTCAGGTCCTCATCAATACCTGTGATTGGCTGAAATGGGCTGAAATATGAGAAGCGAAGGCTGAAGCTTTCCAATATATTGGCTCCTGGTGCCAGACCTTGGCCGGGATGAGACTAACTCAATAGGGACATGTGGGGGGCACGTGTAGAGACGCGTGCTGTTCTGCATGGATGCCTTTGTTGTTGGCCTGGTATTGTAGGTGCAGTCATCGTACTCGTATAGCGCATAGCATGTCCTTGGATTTAAGATTAAGATGCCTAAGATTCTTAAACTCTAAAGTATCCCTCTGCCGGGAACACTAACATACGCCTCCAAACACTAAATTCCCACTACTAAATGAATGTTCTCCCATTGATTCCTTGATAATATCTACTGTTGATACCATCTACCATCTCGCAGTCTAGCAGAGCGCGTACTTGTCACCCTCTCCGCAGCGGCAGACACAGCCAGAGCACACACTGTCGCACTTCCACACCTGGAAAGTGCTGGGGTAAGGTCCACATTCGCCTGTGCATTCAATGGCGGCAACTGCTGGGGCCATGACGGCAAGGGCGAGGCCGATAAAGACAGAGAGCTTCATTTTGAGTAGGTTGGAGGGCGGTCTTCACAGTGTGTTAGTCGGGAGCTCTGCTCAGAGGAAGTAAACGCTCACTATTTGGAGTTCTTGTAAAAGGGATGCGTGATATGTGTTTGAAGTTTGATGCGGGTTGTTAGGGAGCTACTGTAATAACTACGAGCTGAGCTTGCTTCTTTATACTTCAGCATCTTACTCAAGCTTAAATCTTACTTGGTAGAACTTGGTCATTGACAACCACGAAGGATTCTACCCATTCTCATGGGTAGCTGCGATAGGAAATTCCCAGCGACCATCAAACAATTTTTCCATAAATCACCGTTGCCAGCATTTACCCAGAAATATTGCCTACAGACGCTCTTCACCATGATAGGCAATTGAGATGTCCCACCGCACGTCGTATAGCGAAGATCATCTAAGGTGACCGCATCGTCCCAATCCCCATAGATCACCTATGTCTAAATAGCCGTCTTGGTGGCGAGGGAGGATTCGCATCCCAGTTCGGTATGCATTCTCTGACACACCCACTACACTATATTGTACGTGAGATTATAGACTTAAGGGCTTAGTAACGACTGTTGACATGATATCGACAGGTCCCAGAGCTTTCTCAGTGGATCCCGAAGTGGATCGCGGGGAAGGAGCTGGCCGCCTTGTTGTCGAGATATACCTATTTTAGAATAGTGATGTGATGACATACCTGTTTTGGAATGGTTATGGGGTAATTAGAAGATATCAACTCAACCGCCACTTCCGGGTACTGTGGTAGTAAGACTAAAAGACGAACTTATGCCATTAATGGTGTAGCCCAACGGCGCCCCCACGTTTATTCTAGGACGGAGTAAAGACTATGGTTCAAACCTTACATCCCAGTGTCCTAGATGCCAAGTAGTCCGTCCGTAATGCCAGTTAATATGCTCAAACCCCGAGCTATCCCCGAGCGTCAGCTTCATGTAAACCGCTACAGAAACACTTGCCCCGACGTGCCAGGGCTCCCTTGCTCAAAGCTACTCCGCCAACAGCAGATTGGATATGGATTGGGGGGGGGGGGCATAAGCTTACATCCAAGAGAATTAACTCTTAAGCATATCGCCCAATTAAGATGATTGTCCTCTTACAGTAGCTGTGCCTACCTAATCGTCTTACTCACTTACTAATTCCCGACATCGGACGCCACTCCCGTGCTCCCGACTTTAATTTGACAGGCATGTTTCTGAGAATTCATAGATTCATTGAGTAAAAATCAGAATATACGAGTACATCACCCCTTGAATACCGCAGAAATACCTCGTCACAGCTTACCCCCAAGCTCTACATTCGCAGCATCATACTCGAAACCCCACTCCCTCTTATTCCAGGACGACATGAGGAAAGCCCACATGAAAAACTCCATAACTTGCTGGACCAACCATGAGCGGTTCTTCGCCCCCTCCCACCGCGCCTCCGCGCGTATGTAGTTCCCCATGACCCTCTCTCGGCGAAGCTCGTCGTACCGCTTGTATACCGCTTCTATGCTTCCCTTTTCTGCCTCCGCTTTTCCCACAAGACGCCCTAGTATGACCGCATCCTCCATCGCGAGAGCGGCGCCCTCTCCGCCAGGGGGTCCCTGTATCCGTCAGTCCACCTCATCCCATACCAATCAAGGGTAAAATCTCACTGCATGTGCTGCGTCTCCAACCAAAACAGTCTTCCCCCTCCAGTACGTCCCCCCATTGGGCAAGACCCACACCGGAAAAAATGACCACTCTTCCACCCCTTCAACCGCTACCTTAAACACTGGATCCCCCCCGCCAAACCTCTCCACCAGCTCCTTCTTTGCCTCCGCCCCCATCGCGCCCTTCCCGCGCCACCCATCCCTATCCCCTTCTGGCGCTTTAACCTCCATCACGGCGCCTACAAACACCTTCTCTCTCCCCGGCCCGCAATAAGTCACGATAACACTCCCCCTCGTCCCCGTGGCCACCGCTGTTCCCTTGAAGCCCTCCTTCTCCGCCAACCCCTCCGGCGGCACTGCAAACCCATACGCCGAACTCAACCCGGAATACGTCGCCTTCCTGTCCGGCTCAACATATGAGCCACGCACAAGAGAGTGAATCCCGTCGCAGCCGAAGAGCAAGTCGCTCTCCACCTCTTCCCCATCAGCAAATACCGCCGCCACATGCTCTTCGCTAACCTCACGCACGCTATCGAGGCGTTTCCCGAATACGACGCGCACACCCGCGTCCTCTAGTGCTCGGAGCAACAGAGCAAGAAGAAGCGCGCGCTCGACGCGTAGGCTCGTGTGCCCAGTCTCCGCATCTGTGAAGGGGAGGGCACCAAGTTTAGCCCCGCTTCGAAGTGAGAAGAGGCCTATCTCTGTAGTCTCGAAGGCGATTTCCTTTGTGACGGTGAGGAGGCCAAGGGAGTCGAGGATGCGCGAGACGGGGGGAGTGAGGTTGATGGCACCACCGAGGGTAGAGGGAGAGGCACGCAGCTCGTAGATGACAGGGATGGTAGAGGAGTAGCGGCGGAGGGAGAGCGCGAGGAGGGCGCCGGAGAGGCCGAGGCCGATTATGGTTGCGCGTTGGGCAGGCATGGGTAGGTTTGTGGTGGTAGAGTATTTCGCGGTGAGTTTAATGCGTGAACTGTAACTGACTGTTATTTTCGTCCTGGAGGTACCAAGATATGCACTTGGCGAGCTGGAGTGCCTCCTTTATACTCGGCTTCGCAGATTCAAGATCCATTCGCATTGCCTCGGATCGCCAGCCGTGCCTGCATACTCTCACACGTACCCCAATACGCACTTATCCCCTCGTGGCTTACAACCAGCCAACCCTGGGCATATCATTCAGCCATGGGCGCGGTGTCAGAGACGCATATAGATGCTTAGTAGGAACTACGCGTCGGTAACGTCACAGCCACGCGGACGGTGGTACGTCGTCGCGGTTGGATTGGCCCGTCTGACACTCGACATAATTTGACAGATTTGCTACTAAATTAAGCATTTTCGATTAGCGGCAAGCGCATGGGAACGTCGATCCTGATGACGCCTTCGTAACACCCCAGAGAATATGCGAACTGGTGGGAAGAGGGAATAACATCCGTACCTGCGCAGCGAGAACCCACTGTGCTGAGAAAAATGATAGGTACTTTAACTTTAAGCAACTCCAACTCTTTGGAAACATTGGCAGTTCCTACAGTTCTGTATAAGATATGAATTATCACTACTTCTAGACATTCTGATATCTCTTATTTCACTGTAGCATGTGATCAACCAGGATGCTTGTACCTTTAATGAGATGAGCAAATGGTGCCTGTAGAGATATCTACAAAAGCTTGACAATGCCACCAAAACCTCCTCTATCGACCGTGCCCTCTAGCAAGGCAAAATTCGATTCCTATCCAAGGTGAGCAACAAAGCTAAAGTTCGCCGATCGACCAAGTCAGTAGTACGGGGAATGCGAAGGTAATAAGCTATGACGACCTCGAGGAGGCACGGGCAAAGAGTGTGCGAAAGAACAAGCCACTGTACGCAAAGGAAAACGAGGTCTGAAGCGCAAAATTCCAGTATCAGAGGCTGGAGCGCCAGAGTCAGCGAGGGCCAAAGTGGCGCGGATAAGTGAAGCGTCAGACCCAGCAAGGCCCAAACCGGGCGAGAATGGTATGAATTCAAGTGGTCTTAGATATCTCCAAACTGGGTAATGGAAGCAATAACAGCAAGCACAACTACTCATATGATTAGTGATGAATAAATCGAGTATCACATTGTACTTACGTGCAGTAGCAGTGACAATGTACGATGCAATCGTCCAGGCAGTCTGGACTATGGCAACGTAATCTTCACCTGGATTTGGATTGATCATATACCATAAACCTATCACCAAGCTAAATATGATAGGAATTGATGACCATATAATAAGCTTAAGTGGCGACCACTGTAAAAGCAGCTGCAGAGCAAAATGCCCGTGTTCAGGGTAGATGCACTTATTATTATTGAAATTTTCACCAATCCAATTCATCCAGTAATCTTCGTAGTCTCCGTTTTCTGTTCGATGGTTCCGGTAAAGCTCGGCTAGGCATTGTGTCGTCTCGTGGCTAATTTCTAGGTTACTGTGGTATTTATGATCGGGGTGGCATCTGTACAATCCAAAACCGCCAACGCGTTTAAGTGACAACAGTCGTCGAAAGGGGGACCGAAGTTCATGTTCGGCTTTGCGTATTTGCTTGAATAAATCCCCTGTTTTTCGTATGGGTACAAGTGTCTCATGTGGGGTACTTTTTTCATTCCCTATAATCCCGACGACAATGTATCTGGGATATACATCCTTGTCGGAAAACGGATGTTGTATTCCAGCACTACAGTCTAGACCATGAACGTCCCAGTACATGTTTCGGCTTTTAGGCTGCCTTGCGCAGAAGGCCAGTTTCTCTAATGACAGGGAGTGTTCGGTGCGTCCAATACGTATCTTCCAGCCAGATGTACTACGTTCTGAACGATCTCTGAGAGGTGGCCGCGAGAGTTTGACTATATCTGGTTGCGCAGGATCATATTCCCATGTCATCATTGGAGGCTGCTCTGGAGGTGGTTCTGCTTGGGGGACACCTTGGTTATGGCCCAGTGTCAGTCGCGCCGGCTCTTGTTGTAGCCCGTTAAGCTGAGGCTCATTACCATCTGATTGATTATATCAGTGCGAACACATCTTGCAACTCGAGATATCAGAAACATACGATTTACTGGGGTCGCCATAACGATAAAAGAAGGCCAATGTCGAAGTTAAGAGGCTTGATGAAAGGTGCGGGGTGTTGGTTTGCGTAACAGCTATACATGAATTTATGCGCCACAGCAGCCACAAGGCCTGTGACGATTTCCTGTATGGTGGCAAGGCCTTCAAGTTTATAAGTATAGAATAAATAGAGCGATTGAATCAATACACTATCTACGGGCCTACGTGCGGTATTTGCAGAGCTTGGGGGGACGTTGAGCCTAGTAGCTGCATATTGGGCATCACCACTGACCACCATAAGCCAGCCGGGGAGCTGGATGTTATCTCTAAGAAACCCTTTGGTTCCAGGGGCAATTGCCTACCGAGTCTCCAAAGGCGCGTCCACGTCATGTATCCCCAATAAGGCGTAATGCCAACGTGGTTTTCCAGTGGGAGGAGTTTAAGGTGCGTGGAGCAATTATAGGAGATATCGATGCGTGTAGATATTTTGAGATGCTTAAAGTCGAAGTGCCCATTATTTTTCTCGGCACAGTGGGTTTCTTGCTACAACAGACGGACACTAATAAGCTTGTTAAATGGGTACAGGGGTGCAGAAGGTGATATTTCTCAGTGCAACAAATTAGAGAGAAGAGCGTTGAGATAGAGTGCTTTCAAGTCAGTATTATATTGGCAAATTAGTATAGCACAATAATCCAAACGTTTTAAGTCCACTATCAATTCGTACCTACGCAGTCCCCCGGACTTCGGGAATGAATACCACTAGATGTTTCCGTAACGCCAAAAACAAAATCTATGCTGTCATATCATAGCGCCTCCAACACCCATCCCATTCCCTCACGATTTCAGCTTCAAGCCCAACCATCCCGTCGACAGCTCTCCCATATTCCCCATCGGACCCCTCCAGCTAATATTCAACACCCCCATAAACACCTTTCCCCCCTCCCCGATCTCATCCGGCTCCCCCACCTTTTCCACCACAAAGCAAACCTGCTGAACCCCACCCCGCCCCACCACCGCCTTCCCCTTCTCCCCCTTCTCGCCGTCCCACAACGACTCCAAACTCCTCGCGCGAAACCAACTCTTCGTATCCAGCCTCACTCCCTCTAGCACTAACGCCTCCTCGCCCACATTCTCCAGCTGTGCTTCGAGCGCCCAGCCACCGTCCACGGTCCCGATCTTCGTGCGCACCACTAGCGCCGGGCGCGCGACGAACTGGTATAGTTTCCTGAAGCTGCGGACGCGGCCGGATGTCGCTGTGGTCTCGGTGTAGGAGACCGTGACGGCGAGAACATGGGGCCCCTCTTCGCGGAGGTGGCAGGTGATTATTCCCTGTTGGCTCGCGGAGGGAGCGAGATCGGTGGGCGGCAAGGCGGTTTGAGAGAGCGTGTCGGAGTCGGGTGAGGAAGGGGTGGAGGAGGAGGCGAAGGAGACGGGGAGGGTGGTTGTGAGACTGGGTGTTTTCATTTCGGCTTCTATCTTGACGGAGTGCACGCGCGGGGCATCGGTTGGGAGCTCATTGTTTGCGCAGAGGGTGCAGGAGAAGGTCTCGCCGACGTAGGCATTTCCGAAGGCGGGGGGGAGGGTGAGGAGGGGCGAGAGGGCGAAGGGGGAGGAGGGCGCTGAGGGGTAGGTGAGGGAGGCGGCGCGGGGGATGGATTGGGCGAGGGTGGATGTTGGAGAGGGGTGAGGGAGGGGGTATTGGATTGCGAGAGAGGGTCGGGTTAGGCTGCAGGTGAGTTAGATGGGGATTGCTTGAGCGGGGAAGGAGTACGGACCGGAGGACTTTGAGGGAGACGGCATGGGGTTCTTTGGGCAGTTCAGTGGTGCTCACGGACTGGGCGCGCTGGTGCGCCATTTTGTTCTGTCTCAGCTGTCAAAAGCCATTGGTTTCTGGGGAAAGTTGAGGTCTATTTGGAAGCTGGTCGTAAGCGGAAGGGAGCTGTGAGTGGGTTCTGCCGCGATTCACCGCCCTAAGTTCTAATCTTATCAGATGGTGTTCAGCATTGAGTATCCATCACTCCACGGCCGCTCTTGGCGATGATCAGAGAAAATCAACCTCTAAAGAATAAAAAATTGGATGCGAACGCAACGATGTCGATAGAAGAAGAGAAAGAGGAGAAGGCCGGGGAAGTGCAGCTCGTACGTACAGAAGGCCTCGTACTTATCCTAGACACCCCTAAAGGTACCCTCACCCGAACTCCCCTACAGCACTCAGTGAAAATGACAGAGAACCAGGCCGAGGCGTCTTCGCTGGCAGAGACATCCCAGGGGGTACAATTTTAGAAGTCTGCCCAGTCCTAATACTGGACCCTCAGGAGAATGAAGAGCACGTCCGGAAGACAGATCTTTATAATTACACATAGTAAGATTCGCCTGCACGTGTTTTAATGGCCCGTCATGCCCTGACATATCACACAGTAACTGGCCACTTCCGGCAGCTGAAGGCTCCAAAGCCCCAGGAAAGACGCAGGCGGTGGTGTTCGGGATTGGGAGCCTCTTTAACCACTCCCAGAGGCGGCAGAATGTCGGCTGGATGCGCGATGTGAGCAAGGGCGTCGTGGTTTACAGGACGCTCCAGGATGTCACGAAAGGAGATGAGTTATGTATTTCATACGGTGACCGTCTAACATTTGTGGATGCGGATGCCAAACAAGTGGATAGCGATGATGAGGACGACAATGCGGCGTTATCGAGGATAGACTTGGTTTGATAGACGGTGTGCTTTTTATATTGGCCAAGAAGTAGATTTTTCGGCCACAAAGGTTATTTAGAAGGCCGGCATCTATATGGATTTGGATGCCACTTGGTTTATCTTTGGGCTGCATCTTCGGCCCTCTCCGGCTTGCCCTCAAGGTCGACGGCCATTCCAGCCAAAAACAGGGATCATGAGTTATGTTACAAAAAACCAACGGACATGGACAAGTTAGGTCCATCTCAATTATAAAACCAGCCGAAATACAATATTAAATCATCCCTCAAATTTATGATCATCGTCGCTGCAACACTTTCATCTTGTATCTTTTTAAGAAAAAATTATCCCAATAATATCAACACAATTAAATATCATTTCAACAGCATTGACACGGCCCAACAAACATTTGAGCAGCAGCACGTCAAGACAAGAGAATATCTGTAAAAGCGACGATTTATTAACTACTAACATATCAAACACTATAATATGCTATAGCCATATCGGCCTGGACCAAAAAATACAAAACCACGCAGTATCCTAACCCGAATAAACAAGCCGCAACAAAAAAAGCAAAGCGTGAGCCATGAACCATATACCCATTCCTCCTCATACAACCCTATCATACTCGACTCTTACACCCCGAGTTCAAACAGCCAGACACCCGTCTAACCACTGCACATCAGGCAGCTCTCTGGGTTCTCGATGCTGCACGCCAGCACAGCATCGGCGTAGATATCGTTCTCCCTCTCACCGTTATCCGGCTTATCCTCCGTCTTCGACAGGCTCGCGTCCTTCAACTCCTCATCCTGCATCGCTCCAGGCTCAGCAGCCAGCGCCTTGGGGCTACCGCCCTCCTCGACATCAGCCTGGAACCCAGGGCTCTTTAGCGGGGGGTTCACCGGCTTCCTGGCCTCGGTGGGAGGGGGGGTGATGCTAGGTGTTGGGACACCGTTGGGGGATGTGAGGGTGTTGTTGGGACGGTTGGAGTTCTGGTTCATGTACATGGGTCGCGGCGCGGATGGCTGCGAAGAAGGGGCAATGTAACCCTTCGCAAGCGGCTTGCGCGAGTTGGTGCGCTCCCTTGCGACGTTGGTGTCGGCGACGAGGAGGGCCTCCTGGTCGACGGTGAATTGAATAGGAGCCGAGGCGGCCATGGTACGGAGGTAGTACATGCCGGTCTTGAGGCCGAGCTTCCAGCCAGCAAAGTGCATGGATGTGATCTTGCCCATTGTTGGGTCCTTCATGTGGATGTTGAGGGACTGGGACTGATCGATAAAGGCTCCACGGTCAGCAGCCATCTGGACGATGGTGCGCTGGGAGATCTCCCAGACGGTCTTGTAGAGGGCCTTGATGTCGGCAGGGATGTTGGGGATGTTCTGGATGGAACCTCCGTCTGCGATGATGCGGTTCTTCATGTTGTCAGACCACAGACCCATGTCGACCAAGTCCTTGAGCAACCAGGGGTTGACAACTTGGAACTCGCCAGCCAGGACACGGCGCGAGTAGATGTTCGAGGTGTACGGCTCGAAGCACTCGTTGAACCCGAGAATCTGGGAGGTGGAAGCAGTGGGCATGGGTGCAACGAGCAGGGAGTTGCGGATACCGTGCTGCTTGATCTGGGCCTTGAGAGAGTCCCAGTCCCACAGGTCGGTAGGAGTAACGCCCCACATGTCGTATTGGAGCTCGCCCTTGGACACTGGAGATCCCTCGTAGGTCTCGTATGGGCCGTGAATCTGGGCCAGCTCAACGGAGGCAGTAAGAGCACCGTGGTAAATGGTCTCAAAGATCTGGGAGTTGAGGTGCTTGGCCTCGGGAGAATCAAAGGGAAGGCGGAGAGCCAAGAATGCATCAGCAAGACCCTGGACACCAACAGCAACTGGTCTGTGACGGAAGTTGCTGCGCCTGGCCTCCTCGACGGGGTAGTAGTTGACCTCGATGATCTTGTTCAAGTTCTTGACAACAACCTGTGTGACCTCGTGGAGCTTCTGGAAGTCGTAGGTGCCGTTGGCCATGTCAACATATGTTGGCAGGGCAAGTGACGCCAAGTTACACACGGCCACCTCATCTGGAGAAGAGTACTCGACAATCTCTGTGCAAAGGTTGGAGCTGCGGATGGTACCGAGGTTCTTCTGGTTGCTCTTGCGGTTGCAAGCATCCTTGTACAGCATGAAAGGGTTTCCTGTCTCGGTCTGAGACTCGAGAATGGAGTACCAAAGCTTCTGAGCCTTGATGGTCTTGCGACCCTTACCCTCCTTCTCGTAGCTCTCGTAGAGAGCCTCGAACTCATCGCCGTAAACGTCTGCCAATCCAGGGCATTCGTTGGGGCACATGAGGGTCCAGTCGCCGTTCTTCTCAACACGCTTCATGAAGAGATCCGGGATCCAGAGAGCGTAGAACAAGTCACGGGCACGGACTTCCTCCTTTCCGTGGTTCTTTCTCAAGTCCAGGAACTCAAAGACATCCGCGTGCCATGGCTCGACGTAGATGGCGAAAGCACCAGGGCGCTTGTTGCCACCTTGGTCAACGTACCTCGCAGTGTTGTTGAAGACGCGGAGCATGGGAACGATACCGTTGGAGTTTCCGTTGGTACCGGCAATGTATGCACCAGTGGCACGGATACGATGGATGTTCAATCCGATACCTCCGGCAGTCTTTGAGATCATGGCACATGTCTTGAGTGTGTCGTAGATACCCTCAATACTATCCTCCTTCATGTCGACCAAGAAGCAGGATGAGAGCTGGGCCTGTGGTGTACCAGCATTGAAGAGTGTTGGGGAAGCGTGTGTGAAGTATTTGGAAGACATGAGGTTGTATGTCTCGATTGTCTTCTCGATATCCTCGCCGTGAATGCCCACCGCAACACGCATAATCATGTGCTGTGGCCTCTCAGCAACCTTGCCATCAAGGCGGAGAAGATACGATCGCTCAAGGGTCTTGAAGCCAAAGTATTGGTAGTTGAAATCACGGTCGTAAAGGACGGCAGAGTTGAGCTCATCCGCGTGCTTCATAACTGTGTCATATGTCTTCTTTGCAATCATGGGCGATGCCTTCGAGTTCTTAGGGTTTATGTAGTGGTACAGGTCGTGGATGACCGACGAGAATTGCTTCTTCGTCTGCTTGTGAAGGTTCGACACGGCAATACGTGCAGCCAGAATGGCGTAGTCTGGGTGGGTGACGGTCATGTAGGCCGCAGTCTCGGCAGCCTGTGATATTCTGTTAGCAATTGCACACTTTAGCAGCTGTAAATGATGCTTTACATACCAAGTTATCAAGCTCAATGGTGGTGACACCCTGGTACACACCAGAGATGACCTTTTGTGTGATGGCGGCAGCGTCGACATGTTCAGCATCCAATCCGTAACACAGCCGCGAGACACGAGCTGTGATCTTGTCGAACTGGACACGCTCCTTGTTTCCATCTATTGGTCTCGTTAGTGGGTATAGCTGCAGGTTGGAGGCTGCATGAACTTACTGCGCTTATACACGAACATGGTGACGAAAGCGACTCGACGTCACTGGAGGAAAGACTTGGGTAGTTATATGAGGTAAAAGGAGGGCGTAGACAACAATGGGAAAGTCTTGAGGGCCTCGATTTATAAGTAAGGGAGGGAAGAGGAGTTGAGGTGGAAGTTGAGGAGAGTTGAGGATGTTGATGTGGGAAGAGAAGAGCGGGCAAGCAGAGTTGGGGTTCAAGTACTTTACGCGTTCATTGATAATCCGACGCGACTTGCCGACATTTTAGCTCTAGCGCGACAAACATTGTGTAGGCAGAACAACGCGACAAGTGGCGAATCACGTGACTATTTACTCTCAGATGGAGATGAACAGCTTTATTTCCATGACAACGGACGCAAGGACGAAAATGAGTCATATACGCGTGAGAGAGTACGTGGAAACGTCTTTTGCATTTTTGGCACCTAAATGGTGATTGCTGTGCACGGGGATAAGCTTGGAGTGAATGTGTAAAGGGCCGAATGCTAGCTCGTAGAGAATCGAGATGCCACAAACACATGCAAATCCCAATTCGAATGCCAAAAGACCTATCTACTATCCAAGAAACAATTTCAATTATATAGCAAGAACATGAAACCATTAACTGAACGTGAACTGGAACGTGATGTAAATTATATCCCAAGTGGTGTTGAGTTCTCTACTATCCCCCAGCTCCCAGTGTCCAGGACTGCCGATTTATATATGACTCCATAAGCCTACCTACCCCTCAATCCCACCGTCCCCGTAGTTCAATAGCTGATATATCTTTCCCTACAATAACTAAACCGGCCTGGACTACTGGTTCGGGCTTGAAATTGAGGATCTATGGAAGACTCTAGTTTAACCGGTGTTGGGATAATAGTTTGAGCCTTTCGATGGCTATTTTTCGTAGAGGGCGTCCATTTGATTCGAGATTATGGGGACTTTATTGTCTGAACTTTGATGGGTAACGGTGAAGTTTCTTATTTATATCATGCCTAGCCAAACAGAATCTGGAGAATCCCTTTGCGAACCGCAGTATAAATCAGCGGCGACCAGGAAGAAAAAGAAAGGACGTAGTGAAATGAATCCCGACGCTATAATCAATGTTAACACCACCCACACCAAGCATCAAAAGCAGCACAAGCACGGCCACCGCCACGAATCACCACACCCCCACAGGCAAAGCCATCGCAGTGAGGAAAGAGATCTTCAAATAAACTACGGCCTATTGCTATTACACCATGGAAAATGCGAATCGGTCCGGGACACATTGACCATCATTCACCAGACAGCTCGAAACGTTTCAGACCAACGAGACAGAAACACGGGAAGGCAGGCAGGCCGGCACCACCAACAACAACAACAGCAGGGCAAGCCACACACACACACACTGACACTGACACACACACAAACGCAGAGACGCCGCAGAAGTAGTCCGTCGCCCAGCGCACTCAAATTGCAAGAGAAGAAAAAAGGGGGCAACCGTGCGTGCGAGAGGCTCCAGACACAAAACAGGCGCGGAGAGATAGATAGGAGAGTGCTCGCATGCACGCCGGACCACGCCAATCCTTCATCCAGCCCAGACGAAAGGGGCAGAATAACCCTGATGGCATGATCGAGCCCGCAGCAAAACACCAAGTAGTAGTAAAGGCATGCTCTCAACCTCTATTCCGAAGACTGGGTTCCGAAACGCCGAAACCCAAATTTCCGGAATGGGAGGTCCATAGCATCAACCGATCTCGAACGTGGGGGACGATGGGCGTAGACGAGTCCTTTTGCGTACTTTAGCCAACAACCATCTCACCAACTTGAGTCCGGACGAAGCAAAAAAATGAGGTTGATTGCATAGAGAGTTGGTATCGATATGTCTACAGGATGCGGCACTTGTGCTTGCTCTTGCCTCCCTTCTTGGAGAGAAGAGCGGCACGGGTTGCGTGCTCAAAGACCTCGCGAACACCCTCGTTGGTCTTTGCGGAACACTCAAGATACTTGTAGGCACCAATCTTCTTCCTGATCTCCTCTCCCTATTTCGCGACATGTTAGCTTGTGGACAAAGACGTTGTGTGCAACTGGGACATGGATAGCCGCTCCAAAGGGATTCTTTTCATACCTGCTCTGGTGTAACCGGCTTCTGGCTGGTCTTGTGAAGCTCCTCGATGGTCTTCTGGTCGTAGCGAAGATCCTTCTTACATCCGACGAGGATGATTGGGAGCCCTTGGCAGAAATGCAGCACTTCGGAGATCCACTGTGGTAGCAAAGAAGTTAGCCTAGCCTTGCCAGCCTGCGCACGAGGCGCAATCTCCCATGGGTCTACAGTACCTTCTCCTGGACGTTGTCGAGCGAGTCGGGGGAGTCGACGGCGAAACAGATGAGGATTACGTGGGAATCTGGGTAAGAGAGAGGGCGGAGACGGTCGTAATCCTCTTGGCCAGCCGTATCCCAAAGGGCCAGCTCGACGTGCTTTCCATCGACCTCAACATCGGCCACATAGTTCTCGAAGACGGTTGGGACGTAAACCTATCAAGCCACATTATCTCGTTAGCCGGTATTCCTTTTATCTGGCAGACCATGCTGCTGTGTATCTAAGGTCGTTCTGTTCGTGTCTGCGATAGCGAAAGGTCGATGATGGGTCGGGTTGTGCGATGGGTGACGGGGGGGAGGCTTACCTCTGGGAAAGTGCCCTTGGAGAAAACACTGGAGATAACATCAGCATCGGCGAGGATGGAAACATGAGGCACAGAGAGTGCTGGGCCATCGAGGCAGCAGCGACGGGTTGGGTACTTACATCAACAGACAAGTCTTACCACAAGCACCGTCACCGACGATGACGAGCTTCCGACGGATCTCCGCCATACTGTCGGGGTGAAGTCGTTTGTGGAAGGGTTGGGAGATGGAGTGATGTAAGGGTGAGATGAGGATCTCAGCCTGAAGAGCTTTAGTGGGTGGTTGAGAGTGTTGTGGAGGGTGAATTCGTGAGGATCGGAGGTTGTTGATGTGGTCGATGGGTTGGTAGATTGTGGTTGTGAGAGATCAGAGGGTTTTGGATGGATGCGAGGTTGCGAGATCGATTGTCTGCTCTGCTTTGCTTGCTCTTAGCAGCTTAGCCGTGTTTGGACAGTAGACGGGGTGTGGATGGTGGATGGGCAGGGCAGTCAGGGAGGGAGGCGGACAGGCAGGCGGGCGCAGGCGCAGGGCGGAGGAGTGTGGTAGGGTCGATAGTAAATTAGTCTGGTTGGGGGGTACCAGTGACTTGATCTCTCTAACTTTTAGACGCTACGGCACCACGCATATTTCTATAGTGGACAGGTACCTTCTACAAGCGACCTTCAAAGTTTAGCAAGTACCACTACAGTAGACAGGTGTACAGTCTGGTGCACATATACAACACAGTTTGGTGGGCACAACAGTGCTGTAAGTGCTCCGTAGCTGGTGTGTGCAGGGACTCGCCGACACAAGTACAGTAGCAGTCGCAGTAGCAGTCGCAGTAGCAGTAGCAGTAGAAGGAAGGAATGTGGAAGATGAAAAGGCCGCGCGGAGAAATAATACGGCATAAGAAACACGAGTTCCTGTGGCATCTGCCAAGATCAAGACGTTTCTATAGTATCTGTAGTATAGGATAGTATAGGGATAGTATAGTAGAGGATTTGTATGAATATATCTGTCTTATCTGTTGCTGCGTACTCACTCTAGGACGGAGATATAACTCATGCTCTTGCTCCTCTCCCACAAACATCAACACCTCCTGTAAGACACGCATCACCGTAGCATACTGATCCTCCAGCCTCTCCCGTACCTATACTTGCATATCTCTGCATACGAGGCTCTATAAACCGAGCATCCCCTGCTCCTGCTCCCCTATCAGTCTTCCCCTCGTCCCTCCTCGACGCGTCTTTCATCGTCAGCTCCTCGGCCACCTCCTGCAGTGGATAGCCTCATAAAATCCTGTAATACACGGCCTACTACTTCTTACTACCCCTCTCTTGCCGATCAGCATCTTCACTCCCGTCAACAAACTTCCTGGAGCCCAGCGTCACGTTATCTCGTCGTCATCACCGTCACCACTACTACCACCACCACCACGGCCTCGCCGTTGATTTTCAAGTTTCCACAAAGGGGGCTGTACGGTGGAGTTCTCGTGTACCGTACAAAGTACCCGTACCGCACATCGACTTGTACGGCACTTGTTTCCAGTTGCAGACGCATCAATCCAGACGCTCGTACAGTACTCACACAGTACTAGCACAACATCCATACAAAATCCGTACTAACCCATACAACCACCCATACAAACCCATACACCACCCATACAGCACCCATACATAAGGGGTTCACCTCACCCGTCAACCGAAACACCAGACGCCCTCTCCCAGAGGGGCCCCGTAACGTCTAGAATTCCTATATACCTATAAATAACCGCCGTTCTGTTACATTAATCATTATTCGACTTTATACACCATCGCCCCTATATAATTTCAGCATTTACTACTAACTATATGTCTTTTCAAGTCGGTCGTGTGTTGCTCTTTATGGGGGACAACAGCCCGGCCATTCCCATCCTTGTCTCCCCATGTACAGATACTTAACTTCCACAAAAGCCTCGCCAAACTGGGGCTGCCTTGTACCGTAATATACTCTGTGCAGCATATCTGGGTTTCTTCAGCTGAACAGGGCATCAGGCTCCAAACAACCACCACAAAACTCCAGACGCAACAAGCGCGATGGAGGTAACGGTAACACAAGAATCAAACTCAAATCAACAACCCTACGCGGCTAAACCCTCTTAATCCGCTCAAATAATGCCACAATCCCCTAATAATCCCGAGCACGTGACCTAGCCTTATCTCCAAGCCCCCAGCCAACCCCCGAACCCGAAATCCCCCCAAATCCACTAGTCCCAATCCACACTAGCCTCCAATCTCAGTTCGAAGCTCCCATCTCAAAATTATAACGACCGAACAGCCTCCCAGGCCGAATTCCACGCCGGCCACACCACGCACCACGTCACGCAACCATGCAGGCCGTCATCCGCCGCACCGTCCTGGCCGAGAGGCAAGCCGCCCGGCGGCTCGTGAAACGCCGCACCAAGAACCATCATGAGGAGATGAAGACGCGGCGGGAGCACGAGCGCTTCGCGCAGAAGCATTTGACGGGGGACATCAAGAATGCCCGCGCCGCGCGCCGGGAGGACTACGACCTGGGTCCGCTGGCGCCGAGGCGTGATGTGGGATTGAGGAAGGATACGTACGGGACGCTTCACTCGAATCAGTTGCATGGGCAGAAGTTGACGATGGAGGAGCGTTTGGAGGTTAATCCGTCGGGGGGGAGATATGCCAATATTGTGGCTGGGGATCGGGTGGTGGTGTTGGAGGGTGCGGATAAGGGGAGGATAGGGAAGGTGCAGAGTTTTGATAAGGAGAAGCAGCAGATTACTGTTGAGGGGTTGAACATGGTATGTCTTCCAATCCCGTCAAAATCAGGGCACTGCTGCGGCAAGATGGCCTCCCCAGAACCAAGGCATTGCTTCTGCAGGACATCCTCTCAAGACAAACACTAACGCATGCCATTCCAGGTCGACATCGCAGTCCCCAAATGGATGATGACCGCCCCCGAATCCGACAACCGCCCCGTCCGCAGCGTCGAGAAGCCCCTCTCCATCGCAGCCGTCAAGCTGGTCGTCCCCCTCCCCGACCCCGAAACCGGCACCGTCCGCGATGTCATCGTGCGCGACATTGTCAACAGCGAGGTCATCTTCAACAAGTCCGGAGGCACACACTACACCCGCATGATCGCCGGGCTGAACACCGTCATCCCGTGGCCGAAGACGGCGCCCAAGGAGCACCCAGACCACGACGTGGATACGCTGCGCATCGATGTCGAGACGCGGACGTTCCTGCCGACGCTGCTGAAGCCGCCGATGCCAGATAGCGTCATCGACGAGCTGCGGAACCGGTTCTCGATCTTCCGTACGCGCCACGACGATGAGTATCTCGAGAAGAAGGAGGCGGAGGAGGCGGCGAAGGAGGAGCGCAAGCAGTCTATTAAGCTGATGCGGACGCCGTTGAATGAGGTCAATAAGCGCGAGAGGACGAAGCGCAAGGCGTTGGGCAAGGGCGAGTTGACGCCGGAGATGCTGGCGGGGATTGGGGCGGTGATTGCGAGGAAGAAGGGGGCGGCGCTGGAGGCGGCGGGGTTGGAGGCTGCAACGTTTTAGAGTGGGGTGGAGAGGAGATTTGTACAAACAGGAGAAAATGCGCGTGTAGTAGTAGTAGAGCGAGAACTGTGATGGTCTGTAGTAGAGTGGGCATTATAGGCGTTTGCATCTTCATTTGTCAAATCTATATATGTACAACAATCGCATTATACACATATCCGTACCACTTCTCTTGTGATTTCCCTCTATATCCTGCATCAGCGTCACTCCACCAAAAACCCCCTCCATTCCCTCCTCCCTCTCCTCTTCCCCACCACCTTTCCCCCTTCTACTACCACCTCCTCCCCCCCTTCACTCCCCAACCCCCTCTCCCACTGCACCAAAAACCTCTCCGCGAGCCCCAATCCCTCTATAATCCGTCCACTCAAACTCAACCCCCCCACCCTCGCCCAACTCTCCACATACACACACCGCGGCCCCTCGCCTCGCAGCAAGCCAATGAAACGTAGTATGAACGCCGCGATGAGAACGAGCACGCCCGTTGCAGGGCCGTTGGTGAGGATTACGTCGGGAGAGGTGGGGATGTACGTCCCGACTCTCCCAGAGGCGCTGGGGAGTGATCGGCGCGGGTGTGTGGGAGAGAGGAACCGGAGGCACGAGAGGAGGCAGAGGAGCGAGCTGAGAGGTGCTGTGTACAGCGGCTGGTGTATGCGGCGCGCTCGCGGGACGGTGAGGATTTCGAAGCCCTGTCCGCGGACTACGCCGGGTATATGCTCGTCTATAGGTGTGGGCTCGGCGCCAGCAAGGCGTTGCTCGAAATCGATGGCTTTGAGTGTTGAGAAGGCGTCGCCGGAGGAGACGAGGTAGGTGCGGTAGATGTAGCGGGCGGGAGAGAGGTGGTGGATCATGGAGAGCATTTCGGCGGTGTGGCCGCCGGAGCCGAGGACGATGAGGATGTGGGAGGGTGTGGTGCGGGGGGGCGCGGGGGCGCGGCGGGAGGGTAGGGTGTGGAGGATGCGGAGCTGGAGGTTGTTAGTTGGGTGGTAGCTCGGGAGGAGGGGACGTACGAAGATGGTGGTAAGGAGGAGGAGGAGGGCGGCGAGGGAGAGGCGGAGGGGGGTGGGTTCGAATGCCATGGTGAGATGGTGAGCTCTATGAGAGTCGCGATATCATATTGTGGTATGGTTCAGGCGTACTGGCCACGTCGCGTGTGTTTCAGAGGTGAGGTGGATTGAGCGTCTATATCTTCATGAGTTTGTGTATAAGAGCTTAGATATGAGCTTCGTACGCGCGATGCCTCGTATTTGGCCTCAAATATCCAAATTTCTCTGGCTTGTGTTGACTTTTGATAGCCGTTCGAGGTTTACTACAGGTACAGCTCCAGTACAGCTCTACGTCAGCGGAACCACTCCGCGTTGCCCCTGCCGCATTAGTGGAGGGACCACCCTGCCAGACACCGCTTGATCTCCCAAGTTAAGCCTCAGGACAAGCCTCGCCACAATCCACATCATCGCAACTGTCTCGGTCTGCAGACTTGACTCCGACTGCAGATCCTCTGTATATATATTACACGGTTCCGCCTATCATTCCCGCGCACCAAATTCGCCTCCCATGCCAGCCAGATGAACTCGATTGCCGCCGACTTTCTCAGCAACCTTTTGGCAAGCCAGACATTCCGTCTCTGGGGGAAAGATAGCGGGGTAGGAACAGATGAACATGTGAGAGTATTTGCGGATGAACGGACCTCTGTGATGGGAGAAACCACACAGGAAGAAGACAGATGCGAGGGAGGCGGAGAGGAGGAGAGGGAGCAAGGGGCAGGTGCTGTAGCACAGGGACAGGGAAGTCAAGAAGGAGCACTCGAAGCCGACAGTAGGGTAGAGGCCTCGACCAGACCTCCAGCTGAATCTAGGCCGCCCATTGGAGAAGGAAGCACAGAGAATGCTGTACAACAACAGAGCGGTTCTGAAAGCAACCCAATTGCGATCGGGTCAAGTGCAGCACGACTTATTCGGCAATCTGAGACACCAGTGACTGGGGGTGGCACGTCCGACAACCCCGAATCTACAATACCAGATGGAGCCCAGAGCTCCCCGACGACGCCTATAAACTCGTCTGAGCTCCAGGCTGAAAGCTCTACACAGGCGGACTCTGCTGCCCCGCCTGGAGAGGCCATTGAGCAGCTACCAAGCGCATTACCCGAAGATGATGGCATGCGCGCACTACGGGAGAGGGTTCTCCACATACAAGTAAAGGATATTACTACAGACGAGAAAGCCCGGCTGATGCACGAGCTCCTGACGGAAGGGTATACCAAGTCTCAAGTCGGCGGCCAGGAGACAAAGACTTCTACGGTGCCGCCTTCGCCAGTAACGGTAGTGAGCCAGGAGCGGCCAACGACGCCCACATCGGTAACCTCATTTAACTTCTGGCCTGGGAAAGACAATTCTCCTGGGAAGGGAGATACTGTTACATTCCATTTGACCCAGGATGACCTTAAACCATCGTTCGCGCCTCTACCACCTCCAGTCGAAGGAGCCTCTGAGGGCACCGATGACGTAGAGCAGGCGCAAGTATTTGGCTGCCAGCATTACAAACGGAATGTCAAGCTTCAATGCTTTACATGCAACAAATGGTACACGTGCAGACTGTGCCATGACGCGGCCGAGGACCATACGTTACCAAGGAGGGAGACGAAGAATATGCTTTGCATGATCTGCGGCACCGCCCAGCGAGCAGCTGAAATATGCACTCACTGCACAGGCCGTGCCGCAAACTACTATTGTGACATTTGCCATCTTTGGGAAGATGATCCCAACAGGAGTATTTACCACTGCAATGACTGCGGGATCTGTAGAGTCGGCGTGGGACTCGGGAAGGATTTCTTCCATTGCAAGGTTAGCCTCCATCTCCCTATCACATTCCAGAATCTAACGCCCCTCGCAGACGTGCGGCCTGTGCATGAACATATCAATGGAGATGTCCCATAAATGCATTGAGCGGTCCAGCGATTGCGACTGCCCCATCTGCCACGAATATATGTTCACCTCTCCGCAAACCGTGGTGTTCATGAAATGCGGGCATACCATCCACAAGCACTGCTACCATGCACACTTGGAGACATCATACAAGTGTCCGATCTGTTCGCAGACCATCGTGAATATGGAGACTCAGTTCCGCACCCTTGACAGGGCCATTGAAGTGCAGCCCATGCCGGAGCAATTTCAGGACACGAGAGCTATGATCACCTGCAATGATTGCAGAGCGAAGAGCGCGGTGCCGTATCACTGGCTAGGGCTCAAGTGCGCAGTTTGCGATAGCTACAACACAATACAGCTGAATATTATCAACGACGAGATAATACCAGCGCAGCCTGACGACGCAGCGGGACATGGGGAAACCGCTGCGGAAGGCGCGACATCAGAGATGGCTATACCAGTCCCGAGATCGAGGAGGCACTCGTTGCGTGCTGGGCAGACCCTTGCACCAAGAGATTATAGTTCTGGGCTAGCTCCAGACGCTCTGCCGTCGAGGATGGGCAGGTCGATGTCGCCTGTGCGAGGGAGCTACTTCACTCAGCCGGAGCCTACAGCTCCTGCGGCAGGTGATGCGGAGGTTTGGGATGATGAAGATACGGATTTTTGGGGGCGGACTCGCGAGGATTTGGCCGTGGACGGGGACGACGAAGAAGAAGAAGAGGAGGATGATGAGGATGACGATGATTTGGATCTGTCCCCGGACGACATGGATGATGATGATGATGATGAAGATGACATTGATACGATGGAGTTATTTGGGCATCGCTAGCTGGAAGCTACAAGCATGGGTGGTTTTGGCGTTACGATCCGCGTAGAGTCCCTGGGATGCATATGGCTAGTCCATTGGATAGAGGCTGTGGAGGGCGCATGAGGATCGAGATTGAAGGGGGACTATTTGGATCTCCTCTAGGCAGGACCGCATGTAGCAATATAATGAGCGGCAGCAGAAATATCAAATTATCCAAGTTACTATACGCATGGAAGTTGATTTCCAGTTCTTCGGTATCATCTGTTATTGCCATCGTCTATCCATCATCTTCGAGCTTGACAGCCCATAAAACGCCCGTGTATGCATGGTATCATCCCAGTCACCCAAACTCCTCCCAACAGCCTCCGTAGGCCCATATAAAGCCCAACGCTTGCAATCCTATCCCCAACCCTATCTCTGCGCCTGATCAAACTCCCTCTTCCCATCTTCAGCCTCCCGTCTCAGCTCCTTGATAACAGTCTGTTTATGGTCAGTATCTTTCCCACCATCCACCACGACACGCAGCACTCACAGCCAAAGCCTCGGGATTAACCCCATTCTCCACCATACTGATACAAAGACTCAGCGTATGCCTGTCGAGATTCGTGTTCTGCCCATCTGTGTTAGTGTTTACTCCTTCCGCGGGGGAGGAGTTGCGCGCGTACGAGGAGCGTGGCGATTTCATCGAGGATATCGACCACTTCGCGGGCGGCGTTGCGCTTTTCGACGAGCGGGGAGTCTGCGGGGGGCATCTTGTTGGGTGTGTGTGGTGTTGGGCACTCTCGTGGTGGTTTGGGAGTTGGCGTTGATGCGGGTGGGAGACGCGGTGCGGTTATGAGCGGGCGCGATCGACGAGGCTATGTGCTTGTGGTTGGCAAGGCTGAGGGAGAGGGCGGGGATTGGTGAGTTCGGAGGAATGCAACGAGTGATGACTTCATTCCATCTTTCGGATGCAGAACTAACTCATAAAGCATTTGCAGGTGAAGTTCTATAAGTGTAGACTGATCTCCATTGTTTAATTTCTTATTTACTAATTATTCAACATCCTTTCCCGCAGTTACTCTCCTGTGAATCCCACAATTCTCATCCCACTTTCTCACTCATAAGCCTCTCTCATTCTCAACCATGTCCGAAAGCAACGATATTAAAGTGCCCTCTTTTGAAGATGTCGTTCTCCGCGGTGGCTGCCGCTGTGGAAACATAACTTACACCTCCACCGCTCTCCCCAGCGCCATGGGTCACTGCCACTGCCTTGCATGCCGTCAAGCCTCCGGCTCCCCCTACCAAACATTCGCCTCCTTCCCTACCGACTCCCTCACCTGGACTACACACACCTCACGCGGCTTGAGCATCGGCAACACATCGGACGAATCTGGATTGACCATCTACGAGGCAAATCCGTGGGCACGGCGGGGCTTCTGCGCGACCTGTGGGAGTCCGGTGAGGTTGCATGCTGCGACGAGGCCGGAGTGGATGAGCATTGTGGCGGGGAGTATTGATGAGAAGAGTGTGAAGGGCGCGCTGATTAAGCCGACGGAGCATATTTTCTTGGAAGAGAAAGCGGGGTGGTTTGATTTGCCGAAGGACGGCTTGGAGAGGTTTGAGAGGTTCAGTAATGCGGAGTCTGATAGGAGGATTACGGCGTGGATGAAGGAGCATGGGGAGGAGGGGAGCAAGGAGAAGGAGTCGTAGTATACTCGTAGAGTATCCAGCTTTCATGTAAATTTGCATGAAATGAATATACGAATTGGGATGAGAACAAATAATGCAGTCATTAGTTCCATTCATTTATCCGAAGGCAATTCCTCTATTTTAGCCCCAAACTCCACAATGCTGCCCACTATACACCCAACAAGCTCAGCTTCTTAAATTCTCCAATGATCGGAGCCACCTTTGCCCGCTGACTCGCCTCCATACTCTCCGCCAGTACTGCATCGCCTCCAATGGGCCTGTACCCATTCTCATCCACCTCCCCTTCTTCAACTTCCTTGGTCTCGTCCGCCTGGCCATATACCTCTTTCACAGCATCCTTGCACATCTGCACGACTTCCGCGCCAAGAGCCTCGACAGCCAAGGCACCTTCGCGCATACCTCTGCGTACAAGACCTTCAACAAGGCGCTGAATTTCCTCTCTGGTAGACTCGGCTCGTTCAATCAGGCGGCCGACGGAAGCAACGAGGTATTCCTCCTCGTATACCGATCCCTTCTTACCACGAGCGCGCTTCCGCTCTTCTCTACGCCTGTTCTTAGACGTCACTCTCGATGCACCAGTAGCTGCTGTCCCGAGAGACTGTCGGCCGGTGTATCTTGTGAAGAGAGAAGCGGACGTCGACACACCCGAGGCAGCAACCGAGATGTCATCAGGGATGTCGGCATCGCCCTTTGAAGCCTCTCCTTCGTAGAATGCGAGGGGGTCAGCAAGTGCTCGCTCACGTAGCTCTCTAATACGTGGCACTTGGGCGTTCAACTGACCCTTGCATTCAGCCAGTAATTCGGTAGTGACGCCTAGAGCATCCGTGAGGCCTGTATCTATAATCCCGTTTGGTTCTAAGAGCTCCGGGCATGGCCTGATCGGAGACGTGGCGAGTTCAAAGGCTGCGGCAAAGTAGCTTCCCTTGCAGAAGAGTCGGGCTGCCGCGGTTGGCGAGCCCAGGTACGTAGCATGGATCGTGGCGGCGTCGAAATAGCTCTTAATTTCAGCCAAGGAGTCTGCGAGAGACTCCGCAAGAGATGATAACGCGGAAGCTGAGGGCGACGTCAGAGAAAGACAGAAGAGGGCCTCGCGCCAGTACGATGGTGAAGCAAGGTGGTAGCAGTGGCTCGCTTCCGCATAGAGGCGCAAAGATTCGTATGCTAGGGCTGCAGCGTGATATTGAGACTTTGCCTCCAAGTGCACAGCATAGAGATGTGTTATTTCCGAAAGCCTTGCGGGGACATAGCGATATAGTGTGAGTGCCGGCTTATATAGTGCGTGCTTCACAATGTAGCCGTCTATCTCCTCGGTCTCGTCTGCTGGAGACGAGTCCCGAAGAGATGTGAGAGCCTTTGCATGTCGGCCAAGGTGGTCATCAATCGAGAACTGCCTCCTCAGAACGGGCATCTCCTGGAGCTTTTGGAGGAACGGTAGGTATTCTCGAGGATCTTTCTGAGACTGCTGTGCAACTAATAATGCAAGGTCCAGGTTATAAAGACCAAGAGCATGTTCATATAGCTTGTTGATGTCAGCAAGGAAGCAAATATGCTCAACTGCTTTATCGGCCATGGATTGATCGCTAGACATCAACAAGGCCACAACCTTCAGACCGTCATCGAGTGCAGGCGGCGATTTGCATAGGTGCGCTGTGATGATATTCTTAAGGTTGGTTGACTGGCGGTGTGACAGTACAGAAAGCATGGCGTCACAGACGCGGTTTACTTTTGAGGTAGTAGTCGATGTAGGCGGTGCCAAAGGCAAACCATTGGCGTTGGGGACAGTGCCCGAAGGTTTTAATACCCGTGTATCTTTATACAGTGTCTGGGTGACGTCTTCCTCTCTCAGCGATGATAAGAAAAGGTCAATGTAGGTAATCTTCTTCACCTGATCAACGAAAAGCCCGACATTCGCCAGGAATTGTTCCGGTTGGTAATCGTACAACAGGTTCATATCAACTCTTTGTGTCCTGCAGTGGGAGAATGCTCTCTTGTAGTTCTTCTCTGCAATCAGCTTTCGGATTCCGGCAAGGACCATAGCCCGAGGCCAAATAGTCTCCAAATTTCCACGAGGCATTTGCAAAACCAAGCTGAGTGACGCTGGCATAGCAGTTACAAGTCGAGATCCACGCTCGAGAGCACGACATCTCTCATCCTTCTCCGGGTCGTCATTCGGAACCTCTAGTTCTTGAACATCCGTAATATGCACAAATTTAAGCATGTGGGTTGTAGTAGTGAAAATTAGGTGCAGCGGGGTCGTAAGGAAAGACGTGCAGTTCTTTGCGAGACACCTGGAGTTGGCATAGAGATGACCATTAGGAGACAGTCCGAAGGCAATGACATCCTCTCCGTGTTGGATAATCTCAACCCAGGGTAGGAATTCTGGCAGCTTGCAGTGGCTGAGAGACGCATCGGCGGCATCAGTGCTATGCACATCTCCAGATGAGCCTTGAATAAATGCGTGGTCCTTGCCATCCTGCTCAAAGCTCGAAAGGCTAATGGCTGACTCGTCGCTTTGCGGCTTGGTTTCAACCATGCGTCCGCTCTCGCTGTCGAAGCCGTGGAAGCTAATGCTTGATGTGTCGTCCTCAAGGTTACGTCTTAAAACCAAGACATTTCCATCCTCATCAAAACTAGCATGGAGATAGCTGCTTTCTGAATCCTTCTCGAAAGTGAATCGGCCGCTGAGAGTAGGAACCGACGATGTAGTTCCTGATACCACCCAATCGTAAACCTCAATACCACTTTGATGCAACACGGCAATGCGCGAAGTCTCGGCATTGAAGACAACATCGATCGTGTTCTCTTTAATAAGTAGTTCGTAGTGAGCCATTGGAGGAGGAACGTTGGCAGATCTAAGCGGCGTGAGCTTAACATTCTTGCCATCAATAACGGCAACAGCGCCATAATCGTGGGGTGGCATCGTAGAGCTCCTCGCAACCGTGAAAATATACTCTACGATGTTGATGCCGTCGGCGTTGGCAACAATCATTCGTAGAACCTTCTCCTGGTGCCAGACCAAAGAGTTTGCAAACGTCGTCTTGGTGGCAATCTCCTGCTTTAGGTACCAGTGATAGTTGCCCATTGTCCAAAATTGCACCCTATCCTCGAAAATAACTGCAAGAACAGAAGAATCGTTGTTCCACGCCAAGGAGATGTTCTTTCCGAATGTCTCCATCTCTTCGCGCGTCAGTCTCAAGCTGAACTGCCCGTGTCTCAGGCCATTTCGCTCGAAGAAAACGATATCGATACGGTTACTGAGCCTTTGGACGCCGGCCATCAGATTCCCTGCTGGTCTCCAACTCAGGGCTCCTTCGAGGTTATCAACAGGCTCACTGACACTGTCAAGTACACCCTCTCTGGAGTAGACTCTAATGAGGCGCCGTAAGCCTTCTTGGACTGTAGAGATAGCAACATATGCACCATCTCCTCTCCAGCTAATCGTAGCCTCCTTCTTGTCGTTTGGGCTCAACAGGCCCTCGTCGACTTTCTCTGGCATTGTCGGGTCTCGCAGAGCATTCGCCCCTCGCCCCTTAAATTGGGTCTCCTTCTTTCCCCACCCGACATTGACATGGTTGCTAGCCTTTTGGTCATCGGCTGTCATCGTCACATCCATAATACCTTCAAAACTGCGGCTCATGAAGACGACGGTGTCAGCTTTCGTTGTGATCGCCAGCAGTTCCTCATCAGGTGACCACCTCGCCGCGGTGATACCTGCATCGACTGAGCCCACAATCTCAATACGGTCTTCTCCTGGCAATGGTTCCTCTCTGACGACCACAATGTCGCCGCCAGCCAAGACGAGACATGCTGTCTGCGAGTCGCCAAAGTAATATAAGGATAATATCTCATCACACGCCAGGTCAGGGTTTGGGCATGGCGCGTCCCAGGAGGTAATGACAGAATGTTCACTAGAAAGCTCGTCAGTAAGCCAATTCCAACATGCCTAATACGTGCACAGCGTAGTGTCTTACTTTTTGTTGCCCTTCTTGTTTACTCTGACCAGCTCGACAAGGGTATCATGTTCGCTAGGCCCATATGCCACAATCGCGCTCTCCGAACTTGTATCCCACGCCGTCGCCGTAATGCTCCTTACTGAAAACTCATCGGGACTCCTCCAAGTCTCATACTTGATATTCCTTAGATTGCGCATCTTCACAAGCCTCACGTGTTACACGGAGGATCTAGGACGTGGAGTGGCAATATCAAACTTTTTGACGAGGCTATCGTTTATCGTTTATCGCCTATCTTCAATTTTCAGGGACATGGTTAGAATGTAGACGTAGTTGCGGCCTATATTTTAAGGTTTCAACGGTTTCTTCAAACGTCATAGAAACAGGAATTAATGCTTTTAATCGCTCTTAATCACATAGGATTGTGATTATATCACTATCTTATAATACACCAGCCATTTTAAAATTAAATTAAAGAAAAGATCCCTCTTGGCTATAATTCTAGTATCACTTCACACCTCTCACGTGCTTGTGTCGGGATAAAGTGTCCACGTTTCAACCTTCATTATCGGAAGCGAGACCTTGCTTCCCCAGGTTCTACCAAGGTTCCCAATCGCGGTATCATCCGACAACTCGACGTCAACTCCACCTCCTTCACCTTATAAAGCTCACCGATTCTCCTAAACTTGGTCATAATTCAATAGCAAAACTGCCAGTATGGATGAAGCATACAATCAACACTCTCCGCACATTCGTCGCCACAACCGGTCGTCGACCTCACTCAACGCTCTCTCTCTCGCGCCCCTCACCTCCCGCTTCCCCATTGACGATGCGGACGAAGCTCAGGTTCCACAACGTCCACGACCCGAACACCGCCTCTCCTACCTAGAAACCGCCTCTGTCCCACCGTCACCCGGCATCCTATCCAGCTCTCGCTCTCCGTCGCGCACCAGACCCCGGCGGCCCCAAAGCTCATCTGGCATCCCAAAGTCCAAGTCGAGCACACAAATCCACAAAGACGTCACCTCCACCCTCCACCCTAAACTGCAGCTCCACAAGAGCGGCGCCGTTACTCCTGGTCCGCGCCCAACCCACGGAAACAAGCACCGATCTGTTGCGTCAGAAGACTTTGCCCTCGGGTTCTTCAACCACAGGAAGCCCGACGACGACGACTGGCTACTCCGCACTGGCTCCCTCATCACCTCAGCCTCACGCGAGTCGAAAGGCCAAGCATGGCTCGTATCCCGCGCCAGCTCTACCTCCCTGGCGGGCCTCGACAATGGCGAAGACTCGGACGATGAGCCTGTCGCCGAATATGGCTTTGTCCGCTCCCGCCGCCCAAGCGGGGACGCCGATGACGAACTATCCCCCGTCACGACCCGATCGTTCGCCGCACACAGCCGTAGCGCTTCGCGCTTTGCCTCCCGCACACAGAGCCGCGTCCACTCGCGCGTACAATCTCGTCGAGGGAGTAGGTCGGGGTTGGTTCTCACGCCCCTTCAAGCGCAGGAGATGGACAGCTACTTCCAGCTCGGTGGCATAGACATGGCGAAACCGGATTTTGTCGATATCGACGAGGATGCTGAAGCGGAGCCTGCACAGGCCCGTCATGACGAGATGCTCATGCGGCGGCTTGCGAAGACGGGGACGCTGGGTCTGGGTACGTGGGTTGAACGGCTGATGGGGTGGAGCCTCTTTGCGGTGGAAGAGGATGGGGAGGAGACGGATGGGGAAGGGGAAGGGGGCGAGACAGAAACTACTGATACGGAGGGAGAGGGATATGGGAGAGGCAGGAAGGAACGAGAAAGGCAGCAGTGGAGGGAGATGCTCGAGAAGGAGGCAAAAGAGCAAGGGGTTGTGTTGCCCCCGCCGCCGGAAGGATCTGAAGAAGGGGGATGGGGGGATGCAGCCTGGCTGCTGAGTGTTGCTACGAAAGTACTACTCTGAGCGTATGTTGAATTGCTAATATTAATATTAATGAAATGATGCTTCAGCGGATTTATGGAGTATGGTTTCATTCGTTTCCCCTATCTGATGAAGGCACTGAGCGGCCATATTTGGGTGATGTATTCGCTATTATCAATGCGAGTTCTCCAACTAATTTAGCCCTCCTTTCCTGAACTCAGCCCACGCTATTCTCAATGTGAGTTCTTATATATGTTTTTGCCACCCTTCCCAGAATTCAGCCTGTTGCTCAAAAGTCAATAGTTGCAATGCTTTGGTATAATAATGACGCCCAAAATAAATCCCCCGTCTTGCTGATATAGCCATACTGCGAATAAATGTGCTGAGTGTATCTTGAGACGCTCAGTCTTCTGTCAGGTCAATAGGAGCCTCCATCGTCGTCTTCCTTTGCTTTGCCGTTGGTGCATCGCTTGTCAGATCCACAATGCCTGAATCGCGACGCTCTCTTTTGACCTTCATCTCTTGTTTGATCCCTGGCTCAGGTTTTGGACTCTGATGGAAGTAAGCGTTTCATTCTACAATGAAAGCGCGGGACAAGTACCTGTTGCTGCTGAAAAGCCTCGCGGCCCAAACGCTCCCTTTCTGCTGCTGGCAAGGCATCCCAGGGGTCGGGGGATGGGGATCTCGGGATGAGCAACAGCTGGCGGAGTGCCTCTGCATTGAGGTTAGACTCTTGGTATCTGATATTCTTAGATATGACATCCTACCTTTTGAGCGATACCGAAATTCAAAGCGAGCCAAGGGTTTGTCCCTGCCGTCAAGGTAAACACAGCTTCTAATTCTCTGATGTGGCACTGTCTTTGCAACGCCAAAGCTATGGGCATGTCAGCGCTGGAAACGGTCTTGTTGCTTTATCTTCTGGACTTACGCTGTTCCGTGTGTGAGAGCGCGGCCTTTAACCGCCTTCTCTGCAATCTCAGACGCGGCCTGTTTGGGCAAATTTTCACTGCTGTTGATTTCCGCTCCTATTTTGATACGGAAAACCTCGAGGGTTATCTGCCCCAAAGCAGCTGCGTCCTTGACATCTTGGTCTATCTTCGCCTTATCTGCCACCTCAACTTCGTATTATTAGCGCTCTTCGAAGCTGGCTGTGGATGGCAAACCGACCAATTTCAACTTCAGCAAACTTGAAGTGATTAACAGTTGATCTGCCGGTCGCGTCTCTGCCATAGAATCCTGCTATCTGGCTGTTCCAGGAAGGGTGGACGTTATCGATCGCATCTTGCCAGCAACGGCCCGCTGCCCATTTGCCGTCAACATCTACTTGAAAGGCAAGATCATACACTGTCTGCCTATGCACTTGAAAGGCAGGAAGAACAGATGCCTGTATTGCAAACTCGGCATCAGAAATGGCTTCGATGTACTTCACCACAGTCTTTGGCGCTTGGGGTCCATCATCCTCTTCGCCAGCGTCGACGTATTCCTCGACGGATTTTCCATTGATCAAAATAGAGACGATGACTCCGGGAAGTGTATCGAGTATAGCCATAGTAAAGGTAGGTGTGGTGACAAGATGAGTGGTCTTGCTAGTGAAGGGTGAGGATGAGGGTTACAAACGGTTCTGTGATCCAGATGGTTATAAAATCACTAAGCGTGCCAACTTCACTGCAATAATGCAACGAAAGTAAACTGACGTTGCTTACCGGTCACCTAGTTGGCGAATTTGAATGTAGTAGAGTGATGTCGCGTCGCTGTGAAAAGCAAGGCTGAGAGGTTACGTTTGTTTGCTCCGAGCAGTGTTTTGGTGGAAATTACGCGCACCTTCCACGTAAGGCTGGAGCCTTCAAGGACAGGCAAGGGAGGTGAGTCTGTGTAATTCTTTCGTTCGCTGATATGCCACCGGGAGGGCCTAAAATTCAAAGGATGGGCTGGAGTTCTCAGGTAATTAGTGTCTTGAAATAGGCTATGGCGCCTGTCATGTCGAGAAGAGTGACTGTCCCAGTAGCGAATGTTCACAGTAACCCTACCTTTTCTTAATTACTACAAGCTCCTACTTAAGAGTATCAAACAAACAACACCTTCAAACTCCTAGCTCTATTTAAGTCACATACGCATATCACGCGCAACAAGCCCTTACTTTCCACATCAGCAGGCAGGAGGCATATCAGCAAACTTCCCGTCTCCGCTAGCTCCTCACAAAATAAACCTCGGTCTATGTTTCTCAGTGCAGGACCGGGGAATCTGTTTTTGCTTTTATTGTTTTGTATGAGTGCATTTATTTCATCAAATAGCCAACTGTTTCCTGTCAAATTTCCGTTGTCAACTTCACCGCCATAAGCCAAAGAGATACTTGCTTCTTAACATTATATTTGTAAGCATTAAATATATATAGCTTGCGAAGTTAATAATAATTATTCGAGATGGACCCAAATAAACTCCCTTTCAACCTTGGCGACCAAGTAATGCCATTGTCCGCCCGGTAGCTTGTCAAATGCCTCTCAAAATGTTCATCTCACCGAATACCAAGGTTCCTGGCGCCGAATCTGAATTCAAATTCTGAAGGAATAACCATAGTCGTTCCCATAGTCGTTCCCATAGTCATTTCCACCTCCTCTCTCATCGTCAACAAAAAGACCCCCTCCGTGAACCGCATCCGCTGTACCATATGCACCAGGCTGTGGCTCCACATCATCGTCAGCACAGAGGTCCACCGTCTCCCTTGGCGGCTTCGGGGCCTTTGCCTCCTCAACATCCACTACATCGTCTCCAGTGAGATCGATAATGTAGCTTGTGTCTTCAGTTGAGCGTTTAGCCCAAAGCTCCCTATCTGCGTTAAGCTCTTTCTTGATATTCATTTTATTATCCTATTTGAAATCAGTTCAGCTCCACGATCTCACGGGGGAAATAACACACTTCATTCTCAGATAGGCGCTCCCGCGCGATGCGGCGAATATCTTCCTCGGAGAGGCCGTGTAGGATATCTGGGCTTTGATCCCTTGGGATGATATGCTCAGCCTGCAGCGCTTCTGAATTTCCGTTAGCATTCATAATTTGAAAGATTATCATGGGGAATAGGTGAACAAACCTCTTGATCGGTATCTGAAGATGAAAACAGCAGCTGGGTCACGGGCCCCCCTTGCTGGCTTCGTCTCAAAAATGAGTGCCCGCGATCTGCTCCTGACCGCCTCTCCAAACCTCCTTGTTGTCAGCTTCTTAATTCACGTTGAATGCGCATGGGAACTTACTCCGTTCCGTGAGAGAGCGACTGCCCTTTGACGGCCTGCTCAGCTATCTCAAGCTTTGTGCTGTTGTCATGGTTCCCAGTCTGGAGATTTGTCTGCTCGAGAATTTGCTTGCGAAACACTGTGATTTTAATCTCCCCGACATGCTTTGCGGAGTTTGCGTCTCTTCGAACACGGTTTGTATCACTGGTGTCGACTATAATATCGGAGTTAGCTTCATCAGGAAAATGAAACCACTTGTGCTGTTGACTTACCCAGTTTGATTTCAGAAAATTTGAATGGTCGCTTCGATTCCTTTCCATGCCTGTTGATCTGCTCCATCCCATCGGTAGATCTCACCCAGGTACCAAACGTCCTCTTTGGGAGGAATAGAGGGGCAACAGGCAACTTCGTGTTGTCTACCTGGATTTGAAACTCGAGGGCAGATTTGAGCCTGTACAGCGGTTCGACCTTGCTCACAATGGCGTAATTCGTTCCGGAGATGGACTCGATATATACAATCTTGGTGTTCTTTGGGCAGTCATGTTCTTCCTCATCTGGGGCCTTGTACTCTTTGGCCTCAATGCCATTTATAGTGATGGACACCGAGACGCCCTTTAGGGTATCGGATATAGCCATCTTGTTGATGGTGGATTTGAACGAAAAGGCAACTGGATATGAGGCCTAAAGATCGGAGTTTGTAAATGCTAGACTGGTGATTTAAGCCTGAAATGAATATGAGAATGGCACTGAAGTCAAGGTTGGCAGTTCACGATGAGAGCAGGCGCCAGATTAGAAGAGGAATAAGATGTTTGATGCAGATAGAGCTTCCGAAGCCTCTTCAGACCTCCGGAAGTGTATATATCGAATGCAGGCGCTAAAAGGCAATAGTTGGAGTGAAGCTCCGAGCATGCAATGATGCAAGGAAGAACAAACAAGACTGTGAAGGAAAACCTCTTATAGGATGGCCATGAAGTGCAAAGCCGTGGGGAGTCTTGACGACAAAGTAAACAGGAAACTTACCCTAAGATCGGCGTGTGTAGTCTCGAGTATTGGGAGGAGGATATTGGATAATGAATGCAAAGTAAGCTTCGAAAGACTCTGTAGGCTCCAGATGCACGTGTTGGATGAAGAGGTCTTCGATCAATCGAAGCGATCGATCGATGTTGTAGGGGCAAGAAGGAGCCTGTGGTAGAATAGCTCTTGTAGCTTATTACAAGCTAAGTAGGCTTGTAGAGATAGATGGTGGCAAGAGAGGAAGTAAACCGGCGATGGAGAGTCTCTCGTAGCTTACCTTCGCCCGTAGAGGACTAGCATGATGGGAAGCCAGGTAGGAATGGGTGGTAAGAAGGAAGAAGCAAGCTTCTGGCGGAAATCCTCTTATACGGTGCCACAAACTATCGAGCGTAGAAGTCGGTGCAGTATTTCAGGAACCCCAAGAGAATAATACCCTTCCCATGCATCCAAATCATCCGTTGAACAAACAAGCCGCAGTCCCCTCAACACAGTCGACGCCATCCCCACCACAACTCGATATCACCTTCACAAGTCTCGCATCAAAAAGCCAGCCCACAATCATCTAATTCATGATCATTCCATCTACTCATCTATCCGACACCACCTCACCCGCTATACGTCCCCACATGTCCAACCAAAGTACTCCCAGCATCACATCCCCCTCCTCGAACTCCACCACCTCAACTCAATGATCACTTTTCCCAGCCAGCGGAGTCCGCACGCAACACAACCCGTATACATCGCTCCGCGCCATAATCGCTCGGACCCCGGAAATACACAACAAAACACAAAAAATGCAAAGCAAAAAAAGATCTCCCAACTCTTTTCGGAGATGACTGAAAAAATAGAACCCAAGGTCGCGGGAAAATGCCATCACCCAATCCAATCTTACAACGATATCATATCGGTTTGATATCCAACTCACTCACTCGTTCCCTCTCATTTCACACCCCGCGGCCCAAGAAGACTCGGCACGGCTTTCCTTCCCATTCTCTTTCCTCCGTTGACAACTACCCTCGGCACACCGCCAATAACTCTCGGCTCCCTCATCAGCTCGGGATCAAGTCTCGCGGGCATGCGGCAGATGACGCTCTTGTACTCGCCCTTGAATGCGCCGCTGGGGCTGGGGACACTCGCGCTTCTCCATAGGTGATCGGATCTATCTTCCAAGAACGATGTCTTCGCTTTGGAGAAGAAGGATGAGGTGGAGAAGCCGCGGTTGCGTTTCGCGAGGATGATCTCGTCGAAGAGGCGGATGGAGGGGCTGGAGGTGGAGGTTGTTTCGCGCTCGTGGATGAATTCGTTGAATGCTATGTAATGTTAGCTCGTAGGCTCAAAGGAGGGGAATTTGAAGTTAGACATACCCTGCGTTTGCCTTAAAGCCCCAACATACTCGGACATCTCCCCCGGCAGACTCCTCTCAAAGCCCTCCATATCAAATGCATATATCTGCTTCGCAGCCTTCTGCTCCTTGGTGGTCGCGGGCCTCAGGTGCTTGCGGTATGTATACAGAAAGCTGGCGAAGCATCTCACAAACGCGGCTCGGACCTTATCCGCATTGAACGCCGACGGGCAGATTAAACTCACCTGCCCAAGGCAGCGGGAATGGGCGGTGATGCTGCAGCCGCTGCAGCCGTATGTTCCGTCGCTGTCTGCTTTCTCGTCGCATACAGAGCAGACGGATGAAGTATCGTGGCTCTCCCAGTTAAGACAATGTCCCTCGACCCAAACTGTTTCCGACGACGAGCTGACGGGCTGCATGAGCATGCTTGGCATGACGGTGCTTGCTGCAAGTGTGCTAACGGCGTAGCTACTAGGGGCGTAGCCGTAAATGCTCTTGCTGTCTATGGAGATAGCAGAGGCTGACAAGGACGCCGAGTGTCCCGCCGTAAAGCGCGGCTCAGGCTTTCTGTACGGGACATTGTCTCCTACACCAAAAGACGACGAGCGTCTAGCAATAGGCTCGAAATGGCCAGAGCGTTTCTCCTTCAGAGTGCTGGTTAGAGTGAAGCCAGACTCATTGCGAGTCATGGGGGTATTTGGCATGTTTGGGAAATGAGTCGAGTTGGGGGAGATTGCAGTCTGTGGCGGACTAGAAGGGGTGTTTGACTTGCTAGTCGACGGACGTTCGATGCGAGTGTGATCATTCTTGGACTGGAGGAAGGCATTGAAAACCAGCGGCCGAGAAGATTTTGGGCCGTTTTCTTCAACGAATGTGGTTGAACTCTGGCTAACAAACTTTGAGAGAGTGCTTGGAGCAGAATTCTGCGTGAATAGGGACGGTATTTCGCCAGAGAATGCATCGTACGGGAAGGTCTCGATGGCATATGGCGGGGGCCCGACAGGAACGCCGAATTTGTTATGGTGTGGTGCCGCTAGCTGAAGCAAGGAGAAGAGCTTTCGCCTTTGCTGCCGGGGCAGAGAAACTGGTGGCGTCGTAGACTCGATGGTGTCGTTATCCAAATCCACGAGAACATAGTCGTCATCTGGCAAATCAACGTTCTCGTATCGTCGCTCAATGCCCACAATGTACGGGCAAGGGGCTTCCAATGCGGAGATCAGGCGTGCAGGTAGCACAGGGATGAAGATGCTTGCCCATTTGAATGGGTACAGCAGCGTGATCAATGCCTTGGTCGCCAGATGCAGCATGGCCGTGTGCGACGACAGAAAAATGATCCGAGACTCTGATAGGGCGAACTCAAGCAAGGCGACAATATTCGGAATTGTCAGCGCTCTAAAGAGAGCGTACAAGTCCGCATTCCTTGACTCGGGCAACTCGTTGACGGCCTCCTTTCGGGCAAATAATCGAAGCTCTCGGACAGCAATTTCGACTTGTGTCTTCGAAGTGATAGGTGACAGTGCCTCGGTGCACAGGTTCACAACATATCGTTCTAGCGGCTGCCACCGGCCCACTTTGGGAGAGCTTGGTGGAACCCGTAACACGCCGCTGTCTGTCATAGGCACAATAACAGCCCGGAGCCATTCCTTCCAGAAGCTCGTTAGCCCAGCGTCACGCCCCAAAATCCCATAAGCCCTTGGGGTCCAGAGACCTGTATCACCATCCGTCAGACCCTCTATTTTTGATGCTGCACCATGTCTCACAGGTCTCAGCATGTCTGTCATCAATGAAATCTTCTCTTCGACGGAGCTAATTCGGTCCTCGAGATCGTCACGGGCAGTTGATCCAGACGCCATCGTCGGGAGCTGAGCAAGGAGTTGCGATAAGTGGGCTCTTTCCCCGGCCAATCTCTCGCCCAGGCTTGCTGCCAACTCCCGTTCTTCATTGGTCATGTGGCTCTGACGCCAATCTTCGCATTTTCTCTCAACTGCCGCTGCCGCATCGGCACCAAGTGGTAGCCACACTATCACAGTAATACCATATATTTTGGCATTATCATCTCCAGTCATTGCGAACCCGTGCCACGTGGACCGAGGCCTCTCATCTGAGGAGACAATGTTGATATCGTTAGGGAAAGCGAACATGGGGACATAATCGGGGAACCGTCCCCTTCTCTGCAGTTCGTCTGTTGCCGTCTTCGGTGGGTATCTGTCAAGAAGGACGGGTTCAAGGCGCCGTTTCAAAGGGTGCATATCAGGGTCTGCATTTAGGGGTTCAGGTGGTGGTATAACGGAATTGTAGTTGCTTAATCGTTTGGATGTGCGGCTCGAAACTGTGCTGTGTTAGCTACTTTGCCCATACCAAGCAACAAAATATAAAAGAGTTTATAACATGCGGATAGACTTCTATCCTCTCTTGTAGTGTGCCAGGTAAAACCAAGGAGCACAGAGAACGACATCTCCCACATAAAACACGTCCTTGTCCCCAATTGTAAGCAGAAAATAGCTTACCACTTCGGTTTATAGTCTGCTTCTTGGAACTGTTCAGGTCCCTAAAGCTGATCTTCCTCCGTATGCTCCCACCCACCCTTCCAAACGGACTCTTCCTGCCGCCCAGTCCCTCCTCGTCATGTTTTATCTTCTCCGCCCTCGCTGTCATCGGCGGCCTGCTCTGCATCACCGTGCCAGCGCTGAAGCTCAAATCATCCAGGAAAGTCTCGCGCTCATTCGCAAATTTGAACAGCGCCCTATCGAAGTCGAAATCCGACAGCCCCTGCTTCACCGACTCCTGTGTCCCATTGCTAGGCACGGCGCGGACCGTCAGAGACGATCTGTTGCTGCCGCTATATGTATCGAGTGCTTCGAGGGATTGGATCGAGTTACGCGCGTCGATCGACAGGCGTGAGAGCCGCTGGAGGGAGCCGCGCGAGTGTCGCGCCGACGAGCCTCGTGGTGCGCTGCCGAGGATCGGCTCGTCCTGTCCCTCTTCGGGGCCTTCTGCTATGGTGTTGTCTCCCACGGGCGGGAGGCCGTTTGTCGTGTGACCGCCGCTGTTGGGGGCCTCGGGCAGGTCGTGGTATGAGACGGAGTCGATGCCCGCGATCCAGAAGTAGTCGGCGAGGGGAGCGGAGGACGGGTCCATGGTGAGCGTCGGTGAGCTGCGCGTCTTTGGGCCTTTGTTTGAGCAGTCGCGGGTATAGGTATATCGCCCAGGGCAAACGATTTGTGAGCTATGTTGTCATCGAAATATAGTTGTGGGGTTGCAACTTTCTGTTTGGCAATTGTGCGAGTTGCTAATCGGCTAACGTATGGCTAAGGACGTGGGGAAAGAAAAATATAATAGCAAGGCCTGATTGTAACCCAAGATCCCAAAGCGATCATTTGCAGTAGCACGGGGTATGTTGGGAGTTGGGAGTGTGCTGGGTAGAGTGTAGAATGAGGGGGATTTGAGGATATGGATTGAAGATGGAATGGGGATGCTTGCTTGTGAGAGATCGGAACGACTCCACAGTGGTGGGGCAGTCGGTGCGTGAAATAACGGGAACGGGGGTTGCAATTAGGGTGCGTAGGGTGTGGTAGGGTGTGGCAGGGTGTCTGTGGTAGGGTGCTACGGCCTTTCTTCGTATTTGGTTATTCGGTAGGGGACTTTACTAACTTTTACTAACCTCATACCTCAGTACGATCCAGTTACGATCCACGAGTACGAAGTTACCCGTATGTACCGCATATACCGTACATACCACACTGATTTGCCAGCCTACGCCTATCTACGCCCGTCTATGCGCTGTTTTATACTTATTCCCGCTACGAGAGGATCGCAAAAAGGGCGCTACACCGCTACTACGACACTACCAAGACCGTCCAAGATCAGCTTGCGATGGAACAACCTACACAGATAAAGTGGCCGCTAATGGCCAAGGTTGGGAACAAGGCCGAGTATGAAACAATTTAGTCCAAGGGAGAGTGTCATACATAAGGGTCCTAGGGATCAGGAATGCCGTTTGCCGTACATACCCATTTCTGTGCTCTTCCATCTTCAAATCGGGTTATTTTTCATGGCACAAATCGCCGCAGGGGGCATCTTTTTGTGCATCTTTGTCCCCCCTGGCTGCTGCTCGTGTCGGGGACAAAAAATAGCATCAAGGGTCCAAGTTCCCATCCCTGAATGGTTCTAGAACCTTGCAAACAAAATGTTTCGACTCGAAATAAACCACATTTGGCAGGGGAAGATGCTAGATCTAGCCCCCTTTTTTTGTTTTAGTCCAAACGGTCGCTTGCGCAGGAGTCAATGCGTCAGGCCAGATTCAGCAAACGCACCCGTGGCCAAGCGGTCTATATCATTCAGTAGCATTCTTTCGGGCATTCATGGCTCCTCCTTTCATGTCTCTTGCACAACATATATTCACGCCCCGTCGGGAACTCGAGACGACACGCATTATCAATGGATTTAGTGTCAGACGCAGAAACCACTAGCCAGGTGCCTGACTTACTAGTCGGACCCAAAATAGCAATAGAAGCACCTCGAACCCTTGGTATCAGCTCATCATCTTTCAAATTTTGACGACACGCGTCTATCAATATTACAATGCTAAGTGGTACCCAATAGCCGCCTTATTTTCTCAACCCTGTCAGTGCCATAAACGGTCCATTTCTTGTGATGACGTGAGAAATCATGATTGGTTCGAACGGCAGTCAGCTCAATTCAGCAACCGTCAGTCTTACAATCCTGGTGGGGGAGGGACCTAATTCACCATTAGTGCTGATTGGGATCGGGGGTTTCTGGAATACTATACCGCATTGTAACCATTTCCAGGCGGTGGTCCTGGGGGGGGAGGTGGTCCAGACCCTGGCGGTGGTGGGGGGGCCTCGCTCGGGGGTGGTGGAGGTGCGTAAGAGGCTGGAGAAGCGCCCGGGGCCGCGCCTGGTGCCGCGCCAGGCGCTGCACCCGGAGCACCGCCGGCCCCAGCTTGTTGGGCCGCGTAATACTGGTAGTATGCCACATACGCAGCATAACCACCGTAGGCCGCATACGGATCTTGACCGCCATAGTACTGCGCATACTGGGCTGCGTAGTCCGCTCCGGCAGCAGGGCTGGCGGCTCCAGGTGGAGCCGATGGGGCAGCCGGAGCAGCAGCTGCTGGAGAATTGTACCCCCCATATCCTCCACCGCCGCCACCGCCGTATGAGTCGTTTCGGCCAGAGTTTTGCCTATCTCCATATCCGCTTTGACCTCCGTAACCGGTACTTGGAGCTCTGTCTCCACCAAACCCGCGTTGGGGCTGTGGCCTTGACTTGAACTCCTCGTATTGCTCCCTTACGTTGGCCAGTAGATCCTCGCAAAGCTCTTTGGCATGCTGTACCTCCTTGGGATCCGGGCCAGCAACGTGTAGATACATCTCTTCGTCGCTCTCCCGTCCCGTCGCATGCTCCATAAATCCGGAGCCACGGCCCTTAATTTGGACGCGGCAGCGCGTTTCCTGCTGGATATGTTTGACATAAGCTCCCCCGTGACCCACAACCTGAGCTCTCAGATTGAAGCCTGGTACAGGTTCGAAGTCGATGGGGATCTTCTCCTCTGGCCATTTGCGCTACACAAGTGGTTAGCAGTAATCTCCGTAAAGTATCACAAATACCTACTCTACCGAACTCGTCGCGCTCAACAGCATCTGGTTCTCGTCGTCTGAAGCGCCTCTCGTCAACGAGGTTTGGCAGCTCTTGCTTCATAAGCTCCTCGATCTTTTCGACGGCTTGTTCAAGGCCAACCTTGCTCGTGCTTGTAACATGTAGGTAAAGTGGTGGTTTCTAAACAAATATCAGTAATAGCCCTTACCGCTGGGATAGTATTTCGTACCGCTGCTGTGGCCATGCTCTTGTCGGGGTAGTACTCTCCGCGTGTCGTGATATCTTTAAAAGTCAATATTAAATCTACAAAAGCGTAATTTCGGGAATAGCGTACCAGCGCCGGTTTCTTCTTTGATCTATATCACGCAGCGGATGTCAGCAGGTGCCACAGAGGTTTATATGTGTTCTATCGCGCTTCAAGTAAGCTTGACAGGCCCCACACAAGGTAAGAGAGGGGTATGGAACTCCCCGGGGGAGGAGAATTATGAGATCTGAGTGAGGGAACTGGGGATATCAGTGGGTATGACACAAGGGGGGTATTCACCATCTTTTGAGTAGAGCCTTTGGTCAGTGTGTATCTGTTTCGCAGGTCGTTGACTTCGATATCACGGATGTAATCTCCGTCTGCGATGTACATGTCGCCATTGACAGTTCCGATGGTGCCTGTTTCCATAGCTGTGCTCGGGGTCGGAGGCTTGACTTCGGCCGGACTGCCAGTGGATCGAATCGGAGGAACGTCGACATGTTGGATACCTTTTTTGGCTTGCATCTGGGCTTGGATGCGCGATGCGACGGCAGCTATAAGATGTCAGTTGTGTCTTGGTTCAATTGACAGTGAAACATACCCGCGGCAGCAGCAGGATCCAAGGATGGTTTCTTCGCAGGTTCCCCAGCTGGGCTCCCACTCTCCCTCCTCAAGGGACTCCTGCTCCTTCTGGAATCATTCTCTCGGGCGGGCGGGGGAGATCTTGAGCGGCGATCGAAGCGTGAAGCCCGTGGTGCTGGCTCTTTCTGGTCGAAGCGTGACCTCTTGGCCGTCCTCCTCTCGGCGTCGTCCATGATGGCCGTGGTGGTAAGATAAATAAAAGGCCGCAGACTTCCTGTCCAATACAGAGAAGCTGTAACTGGTAGATTTCCTGTTGCCTCTGACCTCGCCGATGACTTAAATGTGAGTAGTTAAAATGATAAAAGTATATTCAAGTTAACGGTGCTGGTTTGGCAACAAATCATGTCACGTATGGCTCTACTTTCGCCCTCGTATGCGCTTTCAGCCTCTTTATTTTGCGACGGGGGCCTGGCAGCCTTACTCATCGCTGGCTCCACAGTGCAACGGAGTCCCTCCTCCTCCCCCACCGAAACAAAGCGCAGGTGATGGTCAAGGCACACGGCCCTTAGCGACATCGGGGATAATTTTCCACAAAGCCGAGCTCTGGGTTCTCAACCTCACAGATTCCAATTGCGGTGGTGTTGACTCACACATCAAGAAGTCTTTACGACTTCATCCACAACAGCCTCAGCGACGTCAATTGAAATCCCCGCTTTGGGTGTTTGTCGTCGCCATGGCAGCTCGCACTTCCATCCTCAAGCTTCGCACTCCTACGAGCTCCCTCGTCACTGCAGCAAAGCGCTCTCAGTCGACATCATCATCAACCTCAGCCCTCGCCTACAAGGCCCTTCACCGCCGCATTACCCCCCTCCCAACACAGGATTCCCCAGCATGGTCTGCCCAGGCTGCCGTCTCCAACATCCTCTACGAGACTCCGGCACCCTCAAAAGCACCTCCAACACGCCACATCCTCAACTGCCTGGTTCAAAATGAGCCGGGAGTGCTCTCCCGCGTCTCTGGGATTCTCGCTGCCCGCGGCTTCAACATTGACAGTCTGGTCGTGTGTCACACCGAGGTCGAGGACCTGTCCCGCATGACAATTGTGCTTTCCGGCCAAGATGGCGTTGTCGAGCAGGCCCGCCGCCAGCTCGAGGACCTCGTCCCCGTCTGGGCTGTGCTCGATTACACCCAAGCACCACTTGTGCAGCGTGAGCTGCTACTCGCAAAGATCAACATCCTCGGTCCAGAGTACTTCGAGGAGCTGCTCGCGCACCACCGCGAGATCACAGCAGAGGTTGATGGCGAGTTCGGAGACCACGGCCTAGAGCACAGCGCGGTCGTCGACTTCCACCCCAGCAAGCTCGTTCTCAGCCAGGCGCTGCGATTGAAGCATGAGCACCTCAAGTCCATCACCTACTTTGCCCACCAGTTCGGCGGCAAGGTGTTGGATATCAGCAACAACAACTGTATTGTTGAACTGTAAGTACTCCCTCATCCCCAGAATATGTCCGGTGATGTAATGTTACTCACACCTCCTAGCTCCGCGAAACCCACCCGTATCGACTCATTCATGAAGCTCGTTTCTCCCTTTGGTATCCTTGAGTCCACTCGCACAGGACTCATGGCGCTCCCGCGCTCCCCACTCTTTGACACCCACCAGGACGATCTGAAGGAAGCGGACGAGATCGTCGACGCCAGCTCGCTCCCACCAGGATAAATGTTTCGCCTCGGGAATTGTGAAAAGGAGTCGGCGTCATTCTTCGTTTGTTCGGCAGTTTGTTCGGCAGTAGCTAGGCAATGCTACGGGAATTGTACGGGAGGTGGGTGTGTGGTTGGAGCTCTTGTATTTAGACAAATCGAAATCAAACTAAAAATGATGGGTATCTAGCTCGTTAGGTATGGGATAGGCAGCTTGTCTCGGATTATAATGTTCAATTGTCTGTCATACTATTTGAATGATCTTGAACTGTCTGTTTGACTACACCTCGGATATCACCCCCGAGATGGCGCGAAATATTGCAAAATCTCCATGCAACAATCCTACACGTTGGGTATCTGACTCATAGCCATTGATTGTCAGGCCTCAAATTATTCATTTAAACCGAGACCATATCTTAATAGGTTTACCTTTCATTATTCTTGCTAATAACTAGGTCTCAAAGGCATTTTTATGTCAAGGTTCAACCATAGATGTGAAATACCAGAAGAGTCATAAAACATATAATTCAAGACGAAAGTTCAACGCTTCTAAAAACATAATCCTTTAACAGCACATATAGAC
Source organism: Pseudogymnoascus sp. BL308 (assembly GCA_001630595.1). Classification (NCBI taxonomy): domain Eukaryota; kingdom Fungi; phylum Ascomycota; class Leotiomycetes; order Thelebolales; family Thelebolaceae; genus Pseudogymnoascus; species Pseudogymnoascus sp. BL308. Next base: position 25,607 of record LMYD01000583.1, on the reverse strand, counting down.
AATCCAGTGCATAATACGCCTCTACCCAGATTCGCTCCCAAACGCGCCATCAAATTTAAACCCGGTCCCACTCTACAATCTCACTTTCGCCCCAATCCCTTCTCCCTCAAACCACAACTTCTCCTTCCACTTCCCCAGTCGAACTCCCACCTCCGCCTTCGCTGACAGCTTCAGTCCACCACCAAGCGCCTCACGGATACGGTCATAGCCTACGGATTCCGGATCCCACTCCACGGGTAACTTGGTGGTCTCGCTGAGTCCAGGCGGAATCTCGAGCGGCAGGTCATACACGATAGTGCCAACTGGTTCGGTGTGGTTATAGAATGCTGTTGCGTTGACTGTTTCGATGAAGATGAGAGTGTCCTTGAGCGGCGAGAAGATGGTGAAAGAAGCCGAGGAGGAGAAGATGTGGAATGTAGCGCCTTGGATGAATCGCAGATGGTCTGGAGTATCTTCGTCGTCGTCGTCGCCTGAGCCATCGTGGGGAGAAGATAGACGGGGAATTTCCATCTCGATTGGGAATTTGGAGAGGCTTTCACCTAGGGCTGGTTGTGCAGGGATGGTGCCGCGGAATGTTTGGAATGTGAGGGTTGTGTTCCAGCCGGAGATGTACTGAGAGATCAGGTTTCGTGCGTTCGTTGAGGAATTGGCATCTCCCAAGGTAGCGGGATCCCATAAGACTCGCACAACAAGGTTTGTATTATTGCCCAAGGTGACTTCGGCGTTTGATACTGTAGCTAGCCCGATAACAGAATCGTTGCTCAAAATATGTATGTTAAATTCCGGAATCGTGGCGGTGTAATTTGTGGGGTTCGTAAAGTTGACCTTGCCTTCCAGAGTCAGAGAGGTTTTGCCGGTGTCGAGGATTTTTAAGTCGAATACTTCGGGGTTTATGCCCCCTAGAGCGCCTTTCAGGCCGCCATTTGCGGGAGCTGCGATTTCGTCAGCTTCGGACTTGTCTAGGCATCTTGTCCAAACATCCCACCCTTTACTGGGACAGATCCTTCTCTATAAAATGTTAGTATTGCTTTGATATTTGATGACTTGTGGCTGTTCTGCATACCCAGGAAGTTCCCTAACGACCAACGACCCAAGCACAGTTTCGGCCTCAACATCCACGAGTGCTCTAACTTCCAATGTCACGCCTTCTCCGAAAAGGATTTTCTGTGCCACATCTTGGAACACTCCCTGGTCGGTAATATTTATAGGGGCATCCTTGATCTTGGACTGGATCTTTAGGAGCGCCACCTCATCTTCAGTTGCATCGATCCTCTCGGATTGTGCTTTTTGCCATTCCTTGATGTCCATAACACCGAGCTTCTTGTCTTTGTAGAAAATCTCCGCTGTTGGTCGTACGTTGGAGACATTGATTCCAAAGTTGATCTCTTCCGGTAGTTTAGCCATTACTACGATGGTGCCGGATATTTGAGGGTTTGATTCGGGGCTGCGCGGATCTGCAAACGGATCGGGCAGTCCAAAATGTACATCCGCAAATGTGAAGTTCTTAATCAGACCATCGAAACTTCGGCCGGGGAACGGAACCGGGACGGTAATGGCTGCAATCAGATCGGAGATCCAAGTCGGCGTTTCTGGAGACGGGTTTTTGGATCCCTTTACATATATGGTGGCGTCTTTGCCGTGCATATACTCTCCCACTAGCACGTCTAATGGCGACAGCGTGGTGCTGGGGCACGGTTTTGTTAAAGAGTTTGGGAGCTCTCGTATGACGCCTCGAGCCTTGACTTCGATATCTGATTCTGGCTGTACATTGACCAGGTCCGTCGAAGCCTCCGCAAGCATGATATATGGGTCGACCACATCACAGTTTTGAACTAAGATGTCAAACTGAAGGGGTGGTATTGACAGGCTGATTGGATAGTGGTTGTCGATAACAATAGTGGCATCTGCTCTCATGCCCCGCTTGACTATGGCTTTGCGACGGAGACCTTGCATCAGGTTTGTTTCTTCAACGTTGATGTGGGTTATATTATAGGACGGGATATTAGGGATATTGTGGCCTGGAGAGTCACAGATTAGTCACAATATTTATCATAGGTAGTCATAGGAAAACTAACCTTCGAGAACTACTGTTGGAGAGATGATGCTTTTGCTTCCCAGATGAAAGATGCCAGACTTGAGTGAAACATCAACCATGCCCTTCACCGCCAATTGTGTCATCCGTCCAGAGAGCCAGTCGTTGACGATACGCTGTAGGTCCGTGGTTTCGGCAGGGTTGACGTCTGTCAAGAAATCCAAATGTGTAACCTCGCCATTTCGGATGCTGGCGTGTACCTTTGGAATGGTGGCGGTGCCAATAAGCAAGTTGTCGTACTCCGGGAGATAAACCTTCACTTCGGTCTCCTCGGTCTCGATCGTGTGGGCGATGTAAGTTCCAAGGCGCCCAAAGGTTCGGATAGCAGAGTTCCTGCAGTTCATAGCATCAAGATGGAAGTCTGCTTGCACTCGGGCTTGCACTCCAGTGCTTGTGAACGAGTCGATGGACACGGTATATGGATCGACAACCATTGCACCCTTGCTGTACTCTTCGATAGCAGCTGGTGCAAAAAATAGCACCGTGATGATGAGCAGAACCGTCACAGATAGGCCGGTAATAGCTGTGATGGTCGCCCATGATCTGCCCTTCGTTGCCGAGGGGCTGGAATAGCTGGAGTCGCTGCTCTGTATGGACCGCAATGACGTCGTCGCCGGTGAGAGCGGCGTATGGTCTTCACCCCCATAATATCGTGGAGTTCTGTGTCCATGTGAGAGAAGTGGCGCATCCTCTCCAGCCTCCTCGCGACGCTCTTCCGATGCTCGATGCGCCACCTCGTCGGAGTCGCCCAACAACGGCTGGGATGACTCGCCCGCCGGCATTGTTCCGGTTGTCCTGGTAATCCCTTTGGTGTCTCCTATGCTCTCATTCTGTGTGTAGCAATAGTGTCGATAGAGCTACTTCAATATATATATGCTCTTCAACGCTGTTGCTTGTGATATTGATGATTAGGGTAGGTTGGTGTGCTGAGGGTGAGGATGGCGATGATACAACAGAGTACATGCACAGTGCCTTGGAAACGCCATCGACAGGCCGCAGCGGCGAAGGCCGTGCGTAGCGGCCACCTGAGATCGGCCACCCGAGACCCGCCACTTATCGATAAGGAACACCCTCTCGATAAGACCCAACGCGGGGGTGAAGGCTAAGGTAAATACGCTAGCAGGCGGTGTCGCGGAGACCGGAACCAGATTCGCCGACCGGCCAGTGACCGACACCGGAATTCGGATTATAGTTGAATAGTTGTACTCAACCGGAACACCCATGTTCTGTCAACTACAACCACAACTATTTATTGATTCTCGCAAGAATTGAGTCACATTCACTAATATTTGCGACAAAAAAAGCATTAAGAGCTCGATGTAAGTATTCTATTTCTTATTTTGTTCTTCCTATTCACCCAAGTTCGCAATTGACTTTTTAATTATAGCTTCAACATGGCTAGTATGACTCTTCGTCCCGCCAGGACTGCGCTCCGGTGTTTATCAAAACCACAATTGCGAACTTACTCAGGCCCTGCCAGTCCCGCGGACCCCGCCGTCTCTCCCTTCGCCCCTCGCCACTTTCTGTCCATTGCAGACCTCACTCCGGCCGAGCTGGTTACCCTCGTGAGGAGCGCCAAGTCACACAAGAACGATATCAAGAAGGGTCTCGTACCCAAAAAAGTTCAAGAATCCCTCAATGGCAAGACCGTAGCGATGATGTTCAACAAGCGAAGCACAAGGACTCGCGTCTCAACCGAAGCAGCAGTAGTCACAATGGGCGGCCACCCTATGTTCTTGGGCAAAGACGATATTCAACTTGGCGTGAGTCAACTCCTTTTTGTCGCTTCGTACACCCCTTTTACTTTGAAGATTCTTAACGGCATGGTTTTAGGTCAACGAATCGGTCTACGACACATCCGTCGTGATCTCCTCCATGACCTCCTGCATGGTGGTCCGCGCCGGCGAGCACAGCGAAGTCGCCGATCTCGCAAAGCACTCCTCTGTCCCAGTCATTAACGCCCTCACAAACGACTACCACCCTCTCCAGACCATCGCCGACTTCCTCACAATCCACGAAGCATTCCCTCCCACATCATCAGTCAAGGGCTCCCTCTCAACCCCCTCCCTCGGGCTGGAAGGCCTCAAGATTGCGTGGATTGGCGACTCAAATAATGTTCTCTTCGACCTGGCTATCGCCTCTGTTAAGTTGGGGGTCAATATCTCTGTAGCTTCCCCCAAGGGCTTCACAATCCCACCACGAATGAAGGAGATCATCCTCGCCTCCGCAAAGGGAGTCTCAAACCCGGGCAAGCTGACCGAAACAGGCGTGCCAGAGGAGGCCATCAAGGACGCTGACATTCTCGTGACAGACACCTGGGTGTCGATGGGTCAGGAGGAGGAATATAAGAAGCGCCTGCAGGCCTTCGCCGGATATCAAATCACAAATGACCTCGCGAAACGCGGAGGCGCAAAGGAGGGCTGGAAGTTCATGCACTGCCTGCCCAGGCACCCGGAGGAAGTTGCGGACGAGGTTTTCTACAGCCCGAGGAGTCTCGTCTTCCCAGAGGCGGAGAACAGGTTGTATGCTGCAATCGCTGCGATTGAGGCATTCGTTGTGAACAAGGGAAAGATTGTAGAGTAAGCGGCGGTCTGTGGGTTGGGGTTGGAGTTCAGACAAAAGCGGTTTGCGGTAGAAGGCGTCTCTATATACCATCTACTTAAAGCATCTTCACTATGGCTGGCACGTTCTCCCGTGAATAGCTTTGCCTAAATACTGTAGCAAAGCGATGTTGAAGGGTAATTAAAAGCACGCGCATTTGCAGCACTTCGCTCATATAAAGAAACCTCACTCAATTGGGGTGTTTCAATTCATCACACATCTCACAGATGGATTCAGTTGTCTCACTTCTACTGAGATTTGTCAGTTTCTCATATTTTGTGTTGGCTTTGACTACAGTGATCTACGAGGCTGCACCTGACGTCAGGCGCCAACAAGGCTGATTGCTTCGCCACCCCCATTACATATCGATGACAACCACATATAAATATGATCTGCGATACTTAATAAGTATTGCCTTTTATAGAATTATTGCAGTGCTTATCCTTTCTGTCATTACCGCCATAATCTGTTCTGTCCCGTTCTATACCTACTCTTATTAACATTGATAGGGAACTGCTCCAAGCCCTCGAGATTCCTTGGGCAACGCATCATCGTGAGGGTATCAATAAGACGCATATTACCCACACAGATTCCTGGCAACTCTAGAGATGTCGCAACATATAACTTCCATGCTCAACCCTTCGAGCGATCGCCCGGCACCATTGTCTGGCGCTGTCCCTTCCTACAACAGCCACACACTCGATGAACGCTTTGATCCAGCGTCCTCTCGCCCAACCACCTCGGAAACTCCCAAGCCACGCCCTTTTAGCTCAAACAACCCTTATAGGCAATTGTTGCAGACTACACCTCCTCTAGAAGCGGCCCCCGACAGCAGCTTGCCCCCCGCTCCTCAACCCGCGGCTCGACCCAGCAATCCAACTCCACCAACTCCACCAACTCAACCCACCGTACGACGGCCTTCGAGCCTTCCCCCCCAACAAACTCCTGCGGAGCTCGCTGCTATCCAGGCAACGGCCCAAGCTGCACAACAAGCGCCTGAATTCCTATCACTCGACCGCGATCTCATATTCCCCCCTCCTCCCTCACAAGCTCTCTATTCTCTAGCCTTCGCGCTATCCACCACCGGTGTATCGAACACCGTTCGACGCTCCGTTCCTGCTGTTATGCGAGCGGATGGGAGTCAGCGCTCTGAAGTCACCGATAAAGACCTCTATTCCATCCGCCGCGATCCTATTTCCAATTCCTGCTATACCATCGAAGGGAAGCGTCGAAGCACCTTCCCAGGGACCTTGATTCTAAGGTACCATGCAAATATAATCAAAGGGCCGTACTGGGACTGCACGGTGGAGAAGACGGGAGAGTTGCTGATGCGGGGCAGAGGCGAGGAGTGGATAGATGGCCTTGGCCGGACCGTGGGCCGTGAGCCTGGAGGTATTTGCTTGCGCAGGAAGAAGAGGAAGGCAATGGAGAAGGATCATGAAAAGAGGACTCAAGGCAAAAACGTGGAGTGGAAACCACCGGGTTTGGAGCTAGTGGGGGAGGGGAGGGGAAAAGCAGGCGGTGATGATAGTAGTGAAGAGGCCAAAGCTAGGATTAGGGACTTACTCGTTACATGCTGGGTGGCCAAGTGCTGGGATGCCGAGAGAGTAGCCTCGATGCCGGAGCAGAGCGCGATGGAGGGTAAGTGTGCCTTGTAGGGGTGATTTTGTCACCTAGCGGATGTTTGAGAAGTGGAAATGGTACTAACGTAAACTAGGGCCTATTTGGAAACGAAGGGCTGAATTTGTCGGAGGAGGAAGTTTAATATCCTGAACAGGAGGAGACTGACTTTATCACCCCGGCCTCCGTTGCGCGTCATACCCAGTTGTAATGATGAGATGCTCTTCACTTGAAGGTTTTTGATAGAATTTGGAAGCGCCTGCGGCTACTTAATAGAAGCCAGTAAACGTTTATTAATAACTAATAGTTTAACCCCGAATATCGTATTCTTTCTTGGTGATTGTGAATGTTCAAATGAAATGATTTCAAAAATAAATTATAAAAAAATAATCCTATATTAACGTTCCACTTTAATATTTCCCTTTCAAATACCTTGATACCTAGGTACTAAACGCAGTTTTATACAGCCGCCATTCAGTATATGAACTCTATATAAACCGAATCATAAACATTGAGACTTAAGATTCAACTAGTTGCCTACTAAAGACAGGCACAGGATCTCGAATTGCACGTGACCACAAGGTAAATTTTAGTTGAACTCAGCGCGATAAGCAGCTTATCAACTTAGCGGCCGCCCGAAAATACCTTTCAATTGGTCCCTGCAAATAAATCCAAAATCTTCCCTTTCCCGTCGCAACAGCACTGTACAAGACCATGGCACAGGTCTCTGGCAGCACGTCCTCGTCCATGACTTCGACATCACACACGATGACTGCCGAACCTACGAACCAGAAATTGGGCGCTCCCAACTCGTCGTATTCCGCGTACGCGAAATCTCTTCTCCAGGCGCTGCAGCCAGAGAATCGCTACAAGTTCATAGCGCCCGAGAAGGAAATCTGCGAGGGGGCTTTGGATTTGGCGAAAACGACCTTGGATGGGTTTGCGGCGCAGCTGTATGATGAGCAGAGCAAGAGGGTAGAGGAAGAGAGGAAGGACCGAAAGAGGAAGAGGGGCGAGGCTGGAGATGGCGGGGAGCTTCTGAAGATTAGGAAGGTGCATACGCAAGGCTTTGCTGTGGAGCAGGTGTGGGAGCAAGCGAGGAGAGTTATCGATGCATTGAGAGGCGATGTGGAGAGGGACTTGGATGAGCTGGCACCTAGCGAGGGTGACGAAAGTGAGAGTGAAGATGCTGAAGAAGGCGAAGATGATAGTGAGTTGGAGGGGATGGGATTCGACGAAGAGGGACTTGAGATTGGAAGTGAGGGTGATAGTGTAGAGGGCGAGGAAGACCAAGAGGAGGAGATGGATGTCGCCGAAGAAGGCGTAGACGACGACGAAGACGAGGAGGACATGGAGGCGATGCTGGACGGCGAGGACGACTTCGAGGATGAAGACGAAGAGGATGCTGAGGATGATGGAGAAGAAGAAGAATATATCGAGGACCCTCACGGCCTGAACGACGGCTTTTTCTCGATCGACCAATTCAACAAACAAACCGAGTTCCTGGAATTGCAAGATACTGCTGCGGATCCATACACCGGAGAGGCAAGCGATGAAGAAGAAATCGACTGGGATGCCGACCCAATGACTGCAGTGGCCGCAGCGGGCACGAAAAGCAAGAAGTCGGGTGCGGCGGACGATGAAAGCGAGGAGGAAGATGAGAATGAGGACGAGGATGGACCAACGTTTGGCAACATGGATCTGAACGCCCCTGAAGGCGATAGCGACGGAGAAGAAGATGAGGACATGGAGGATGTCGAAGATGCCCCGGGGGATAACACCAACGACATTCTCTACAAGGACTTCTTCCAGCCTCCAGCACGCAAAGTTACGAAAGCCGAAAAGCAAGCTTCATATCTCGCAAGACAAGAGAAGAAGGCAAAAGCTCTCCCAGCGGACGAGGAGCAGGATGTTGAGCGGGCGATGGCTGACGTTCGACGCGACCTTTTCGACGATGAAGAAGAAGATCGTTCCGAGGATGATCTTTCGGATGTTGACGCAGCCGACCCCAAGTCGAGAAGGTCTGCCCATGAGCGCCGTCAAGCAAAACTCGCCGAAGAGATCCGTCGCCTTGAAGCAGCATCAGTGCAAAAGCGAGAGTGGACACTGTCGGGTGAAGCAAGAGCTGCGGATCGCCCCCAGAACTCCCTTCTGGAACAAGACTTAGACTTTGAGCGAACCGGCAAGCCAGTGCCAGTCATCACCGCAGAAGTTAGCGAAAGCATTGAGGATCTCATCAAGCGCCGTATCATTGCTCAAGAGTTTGACGAGGTCATCCGCCGTCGTCCCGACTCTGACTCGGTTCCTGATAGTGCCCGCCGCGGTGCTTTCGAGCTCGAGGACACTAAAGCCCAGCAAAGTCTTGCCGAGATGTACGAAGAGGAGCACGTCAAGAACAACAACCCCGACACATATATGAGCAAGGCCGATGACAAGCTGAAGAAGCAACATCTCGAAATTGAAGGGCTTTGGAAGGACGTCTGTGGCAAGTTGGATGCACTCAGCAGCTGGCACTACAAGCCCAAGCCTCCTGCACCAAGCTTGACAGTCGTCGCTGACGTGGCGACCGTTAACATGGAGGATGCACAGCCTACAATGGCAAGCGGTATATCTGGCGCTGATAGCATGCTGGCGCCACAGGAGATCTACAAGGCTGGCAAGGATAAGAATACAGTGGACAAGGGAGAAATAGTACCGAAGAGCGGTGCTCCTATTGCCAGACAGGAGATGACGAGGGAAGAGAAGCTCAGGAGACGTAGACGCGAGAAGGAGAGGATCAAGAAGAGGGGTGGCGAGGTTCAGAACAAGAGACCTGAGGGCAAGAAGGCCAAGGAGAAGAGAGAGACTGTTGAGGAGCTCAAGAAGGCCGGAGTGAAGGTCATTGGCAGGAGAGGTGATGTCAAGGATGTTGAGGGGAACAAGATAAAGGCCGCACAGATCACCAATGGTGCGGGTGGCTTCAAGTTGTAGAGGGGTAACAGTGTGTGGCTGAGGCATATCTGGAGTTTCAAGCGTTAGGATAGGTGTTTTATAGATGAATAATGTGTTCTTTATAAGGATGGCATTTAACAACTATATCTACAAATGCGACTTTCTGTATAAATCATAAAATTTCTGTTTATTGTGACTTGATGAGGCCAGTTTTGGTGAGCTTCTCCCAAAGGGACAATCTCGGGAGCGATTGCAATTAAGCGACGCTCATTGGTCCACACATTTTAGCGTTCTTATGACCGAGCATCATTGAATCTTCAGAGCCTCCAGTTAGCGACGTCGACCCCAACGCCCCTCGCTTTCCATCCCGTGCGGTCTCTCGAATCCCTTTCCTCTGCCAATATACAATAGAGGCACAGACAAGATGCTGTCGTCCGCACGGCCTGCCGCCGCATTGGCTCTCCGTGGTAAGCTTCCCTGCACCACAGCCCGCGTCGCCACAAATCCTAACTTCTCCGGTGTAGCCAAGCCCACATCTGCCATTGTCCCATATAGGTCAATTGCCGCGATTTCGTCCTCGGCATCGAAGACTGCGAGCGCGCTCGCCTCACAAAATGCGTCGGGCTTTCCCCTGGGCGTGACCGGGAAGCCGAAGCGGGAGGTGCTGTTGCCCAGCCAGGAGCCGAAGAAGGGTGCTATGCAATACGCATTGTATGTGCTCAATTCCCCTATACCTATATACCATGGCACAGTTTCATGTGCACTGCCGGATTCCCCTATACCTATATACTATGGCACACTTGTGTGTGCATTGCCAGCTTCCAGCTAACCTCTCCCAGAACGACTCTCGATCAAGTTGCCAACTGGGCTCGCCAATCCTCCTTATGGCCCATGACCTTCGGTCTCGCCTGCTGCGCCGTCGAAATGATGCATCTCTCGACCCCACGATACGATCAGGATCGCCTCGGTATCATTTTCCGTGCCTCGCCGCGTCAGTCCGATGTCATGATTGTGGCCGGAACCTTAACCAACAAGATGGCCCCGGCCTTGAGACAAGTCTACGATCAGATGCCTGAGCCGAGATGGGTCATCTCCATGGGCAGCTGTGCCAACGGTGGCGGATACTACCACTACAGCTACAGTGTGACAAGAGGTTGCGATCGCATCGTTCCAGTGGATATTTACGTTCCTGGATGCCCGCCCACCTCGGAGGCTTTGATGTACGGCGTGTTCCAATTGCAGAAAAAGGTAGAAAAAAATCCTATCCAATTGATGTATTTTTGCTAATCCAACAATCTTCTAGATGAGGCATACTCGCATTACACGGATGTGGTACAGGAAGTAGATGGAAATGTTATCTCTGGCCCTGGACGGGAAGTTTCGTTTGTAAAAACGGGTGCATACTGTATATAGTACCTCACGGCGTTAATTTCAGAATGAAATATTAAAAACTTTAAGCATTTGGATGGTGTTTTGTGCTTGATATCGTGTTCATAGAGAGAGACTCTAGCTGAAGTGGGCGGTAAGGAACACTGGTGCCTCTCGCGGCCACCTTAGGGGCTATGCGCAGTTTACTAGATATGGATTGCTATTACATATAGCACGAATGCTAGTTCCTAAATAACGAACTGCTAACTCTAGTGTTCGTCAGTGTGGATTAGAGGTGCAGTCACTAATATATCGCTAATTGAGGATAGCTACGGATATAACGTTCACTGGAGATAGTCACTGATATAGGGTCTAATAAGGACAGTTACTGATATAGCGCCTAGTAAAGACAGTTACTGATATAGCGTCAACAGAGGGTAGCCACTAGTATAGCATTATTCGAGGACAGTTACTGATATGTCATTATTCGAGGTGAGTTACTAAGATAGCATTGCTTGAGGACAGTTACTAGAACAGTTAGGCCTATCTTGAGGATATCGCCACCTTGTCTCTACGTAGAGGTTTACTAGATTCGAGTTTCGATGTCGGCGCAACTAGCGACTCTAATACTATTCAAGAGCAGCTAAGAATGATTTGATCACTATCAAATACAAGTATGGAGTTGGGATATCTAACGATTATTCTATGTTTCAGCACTTCAAAGTGCAGTTCTCCCCCGTCAGTGACGGCCGTACGCCTAACAAACTATATTACTCCTCGCCATCTAAACCGTGGAGGCCCAGCCCCTATTTTACACAGCCCCAAATCCCCAATTACCCTCCACATCCGTGTTGGCGAGACTATCAAACACCCTAATATCCGAGTCCCTAAACTGCCACTCCGACAACCCCCCGTCAATGCCGAGCTCATCCATCCCAGGGAACTGCGTGCTCGCAAATGACAGCACAGGCGCTGGTACCAGAGTCTCCCCCATACGTGGCATATCCATCCAGACCGGGGGCCGCGGCGTTGGCTCGTTGATATCCTTGGTGATTGAGGCCGGCGTGATCGAGGCCGGTGTTATTGGCGACTGCTTCTCGAGGTTCGCAGCCTGTGCGCCCGAGACGAGCGTGAGGACACCAAAGTATGGGATCTTGAGGCGTAGGTTGCCCGTTAGTCCGTTCAAGTCAGTCGAAATGAGGGTTTTGAGGACCTCCGCGCACTGCTTGCCAAGAGCGTAGCTGCATGCGAAGGCCGTATTCTCGAGGGATTTGATGAGCTCATCTACCATGCGCCGGTCTTGGTCGCGCTGGCACGGGTCGAGGATGCCCTGGCTTGGTGGGCCCATGAGGCCGAGGAGGATGATGATGGCGGACATGAAGGCTTGGAAGTCGACTATGTGGCATATGAACGGCTGATCCTCACTCTTCCGGAGCAATAGCCATCGTTGTATTAATTCTCGGCAGGCGGTGAGGCAGCAAATCTTGGAGTAGTCGTAGCGTCTGTCAGTGGCAGAGCGTAGCATGAATGGTAAATGTACAAGGGTCTCAATTTGATAGTGCCACAGCTGGCCGAGTAGGCGGTCCATCTCCGTTGTTATTAGATCCGGAGAGTGCATTCTCTTTAAGAACTCTTCATCTGTTGGCACGTGCCACCATTCATGAGGCATGGTTTGCTTCAGGGTCTCGAGCGCCTCGTCGATCTGCTGCGTCTCAGCGTAGGCGTTAGATTCACCGGAGGAATTGCGTTCGATGACGCGGAGTGCGACGGTGCTGAGCTGCTTGATATACGATTCTTCTGGGCTCAAGGAATCGTATGCACCCTCTGGTTGCCCTGAGTAGGGGTCTTTGGCAACGGCAGCAGGTAGGCCGAGGAGCAGGGTTCTGACATAGTATTAGGGGCCAACTCGGAGTGAGAAAATGACGGCATGTAGACCACTTACAGATAAATGTCGCCTTTCAAAAGATGGTAATAAATGTAGCTGCGGTGGATCTCTTCTGGCGATAAAGGTACTGTACGATCACGCTTGTTTTTATTAGCTGGGGACCGGTGGAGGCCCATCAGCTGTGCGATATTCAATGCCCGACGAAAGCTGAGCCATGCCCTCCGTAGGTTTCCCACGTTGATCTGGAAGCCTCCAGTCAAGATGAGACACTCGAGGCCATCCACATTTCCAACAAGTTCGTCGTCAGACGTCACTGTATTCGTGATGATTGTCACGCATTTCTCCATCCACGCATAAGGTGCCGGCATTTCGAGGGCTTTTAATTTCGACCCTTCTGATGATTGCTGGACACAGAGGCAAAGTGCAAGCAGGAGCCTCGCTATAGCTGCTGGCTGCCATGCCCGGACACTCTCCACCACGACGGCAGGGATTCCATGCGACTCCTTCCCGTCTTGAATGGTAAGCTGCGATAAATATTTATTCAGATACCACCACTCGTTGGCACGGCTTGTCAGGAGATCACAATCTGCCTGTGAGGGAAGAAGGCGGTACAAGGTACGACGCATAGTGTCTATCTTGGTACATGGCTCCATCGATGAGCAGCTGGTTGTGGAGCCCGGTGTAGGCATCTGCCGCACCTGCTGTGGAACAGGAGGACGGCTCAACTATTACCGTTAATTCCTGTTACATGGAGAGAGACAGATCTGGACTTACAACACTATTGTCGAAGAGAGACATAATCGGGGCGTTTCCATACTCAGTATGGCCCTCCTCAGTCGGCATAATCACATCGATACCTATGCATGATGTGGCAGCTTGTAGACCATCCCCTTCATCACCAGGAGTAGATCTATCGTTGCTGGGCGAGACCTTTGTTATCAGCTTCTCCAGCAGCTCCTCGACCCTGCCAAGCCGATGGCCAAGGCCAGTATTATTTGAACTTGAGCGCTCAGCATCGTCGAGGAACTCTTGAGAAACGCATGATGTGCCTCTGTCTAGACATCCCTTGCACGTGGGATCATTATCGTCGCCAAATATGCACCTAATTTTCCTGCGCTTGCACTCCCAGCAACTCCGCGTTCCCTTTCTTACTCTTCGCACTCTCTTGTCACGGTGCTCGTCATTGTCATTTGATATGTGCGACGGCGACATCGTGACACACGTGGGGTTCTTTCAGCTTTATACAGTGAAGTTTGTAAACACTGACAAGCTCACATCTTTAATTCTATACGGTGTGCGCCTGGTTGTCTTGAATTGTCATCATCATTCTGATATGTCAGCTCGTCCGCCGTAATTCGGCCGAGCCGCCGTTTTAGTGGAGTTTTCAAAACCACACCAATTTTTGGCCATATCATAGAAGATACCACATCAGAAACAAATTGATATTCTTCATAATCCATTAAAAGACTAGATTTAAATAATTAAAGGTTTAGGATTTAGAAATATGTCTGAATTGGAGGATATGTGAGGCAGTTGTCAAAGTCACGTGCATACGCATTTCCGCGGAATTCGGCTCCTTATTGTTCCGTATCCCAGAGAAATGTTCGCGAGACCATCAACGGGGTGACCTCCAAGAACGGCTGCAGCAACTCCCAATTCGACCGCCAACCTCTTCACAGACAGAGCGCAACGCCGCAGAGCCACTACAGCCATGCCGCCCAGGCTCCCCTCCAAACCGACTCTCTCCTTCACGCGCTGCTTCTCCACCACCCCCCAGTTCCTCGCCAAGTCGACAGCGAAGCGCCTGGCATTCGAACACAGCGCCATCCCTCCATATCCATACGGCGCCTCGAGATGGTATAAGCAATCCAACTTTGGCCTGTACGGCATGCAGAAGATCCGCTTCGGCAACATGGTATCTGAGCGGAACGAGATCAAGACGCGCCGCTACTGGCGACCGAACGTGCACCAGAAGCGCCTATGGAGTGTTGCCCTCGGCAAGTTCTTGAGGTTGAGAGTCACAGCTAGGGTGCTGAGGACGGTTGACAAGTGTGGTGGGCTTGATGAGTACCTGCTGGGCGACAAGGCAGGGAGGATCAAGGAGCTCGGAATGGGAGGATGGAAGTTGAGGTGGAGAGTTATGCAGTCTGAGTCTGTAAAGGAGAGGTTTAGAGCCGAGCGCGAGGCGCTCGGCCTGCCGCCGAAGGAGGAGGTGCTTATTGGAGAGGATGGACTGCCCGTCACGCAAGAACAGGTTGCAGAAGAGATACAGAGATACGATGATGCGCTAGCTAAGGATGTGGAGATTGATATTGGCGAGGACGAGCCTGAAGTCAAGGATGTACAGTTTATGGCCGAGGAGGGAAAGCCTGGCAAGGTTACGGTATAGAGGGATATTAGAATCATGAGCCGATTTGGCTTTGTACGATCAATGTAAAACAACATATTACCTTCACCTATGTCGAAAATGCGAATTCCATAAATGTGATCATGATTTTGTCAGCAATGAGTTCCATGATATTATTTGGGGCTTGCACCTTTATATAGATTCAACATCCATCATACAAGGCTCAAGCAAGTCTGACACCAGCCTGCCTCTGCTTCTTCAACTGTTGGCCAACGGCACCGCTCATGCCTGCCAGCTGGCTGGAGTCCAGCAAGCTCTGTGACTCTCTCCTCTTCTCGTCCTCAATCTTCTTCAATAGCTTCTCAGTCTTCTGTTTGCCGCTTCCTTTGCCATGAAACTGATGACTGAGGTGCTTGAAGGCTTCTTTCTGGTTCATATTACGCCCAAACTCATCGGTATATTTGAGCTCCACATTCGGCCTATATTCTTTATTGAAATGTTCCGCAAGTTGCCTGGACTCTTGCTGATCACGGTAGGTGTTTTGCTGGCGCGCATAGTCTTCCTTCTCCCGTGCTGACATTCTGTCGAGGCGCCCAGTGGCACGATCTCTCTCACGTTGCTGGCGTGCCTTGAGTTCGGCAGCAGCCTCCCTCCGCTGCTTCTCGGCGAGGAAAAGCTGCTTCTCCCGGAAGATGGCATTGCGATCGCCAGATTCTGAGGTTTTGAGAATACCTCTATCCTTCAGGAGCTTCAATGTCGATCCCAAACCCTTATCAAGGGTAGCTTCATTGTCCACTCCCATACTGGAGATATTCTCCTCCTCGCGCTTGAGGCGCTCTTGCAGATCTTCGTGGTCTTCGACATTAGCATATGATTGTTGCTCCATGTCGACATCACCCTCTTCGTCTGACTCTGCGCCCATAGTAGTGGCGACTTCTGTGTGCTGTGGTGCAACGCGCGGTCTCTTCACTTCTGGGGCCTCTGGCTTCTGAAGATTGGCTACAAATTCTGATGTCTCATCTATCACCAGGCCCGTCGCCTCTTCTTCGTCAGCAGGGTCCGGGGTAGCAGCTTCCTCGCGGAGTTGCTTTGCGATATCCTCTGGCCTGACTCGCTTCCTCTTCTTGAGCGCATTCCGCCGTTGTGCAGCAAGCGACGCTTGTAGGTCGTCGTCATCAACGAACGAAACGTCTTCGTATGTCCGCTTCTTGATGGCTACAGCTCCCGAGTCAATCTCCATATCGTTATTATCTGCTGGTGCTTCATCCACTGGTGGGACAATGTCGTCTTCATCGACAGCCCTCTGCCTAGTCGACTTGGCCTTCTTCTTCTTTGGCTTCCGGACCTTGATATCTGCAGCATCTATATAATCAGACGATGGCTCGTCCTCTTGAAATAATTTAGCACTGAACCTTTCCCAATAGCCGTACAAAGACTTACTCAAAAAATCGAGGCTAATAGCCTTTGGTTTCATGCCCAGCCCTCCACCACTTTTCATCGCTTCCAGTTGCTCTTTCGTGCTTCCTTGGCCATCCAGAGTAAATCTGCTGCTCTTCTTGCCGTCGATCTCAACATCGTAATGCGATAAAATGGTCCTATCCTCCGAATCGTCGATATCATTAGGGTTGTATACTGGCTTCTTCTTCTTCAACTCCAACAAATCCTTGAGCTTCTCTCGCTCTCTCAGATCTGTATTCTCCAGCTCATCTCCTTCCTCTTCATTCTCGTCGATAGTTGTATCTTTCAGCGTAAGGACGTGATCTTCTCCTTCCTGGAACGTGCCCAGCTCATGGCCAACCTTGACTCCTGCTAGATCTTTTTCTGTGTATTCTGCCTCCTTCTCAGCCTCTGCCCGTTCCTTTTCGAGCTTTCGTGCCTTCTCGATCTCGCGTTGTCGCTTCTTTTGCTTGATGAGCCAGCTCTTAGCATCCTGATCGCCCTCGTCGGCTTCTCCTAGGCCCTTGCCTTCGAGTTTGGCGAATCGTCTCGAAGCATCGCGAGCCTTTTTGATAGCCTCTGCTTTCGCTTCGCGCTTGCGCTTGGCGTCTTCGGCATCTTGAAGTTTCTTGTAATTCGCATAGCTCTCTGCTTGTCGCGACTCAAGAGTGCTGGCTACTTCTTCGTCGTCCGGAGAGGATTTGGTGGCGTCTTTGAAAACAGGCCCGCCTCCTGGTACCGGCAAGGGCGCTAGTCCCAGTGATAAACGAAGTCGATTCGTTTCCTCAATAGATATTGCGCTCGCCATACTGTGTTGCGAGTAGGTGAACTTTTGAGTGGTTGTGCTCGTTCAAATCCAGTCCGTTGTGATGAAGGCAACGAGGCGACGTGAGGCTACCATTTTCAGGATCTTGGCCATGACGGGCGGCCGCGCTAGCTTACTAAGCTAAGCCAGTTTAGGTTCTACAATGTTCACGTCGCCATGCGCCTTCATCCTTTCACTTCCTTTCACTTTATAATCACTTTATTATTTTTTGTTGTCGTTGTATTCCAGCTAACCCTACTATCTTACACATGGATGACTCTTACTGAGCTCCATTACTTTATCTACACTTCTTTCTTCTCCGAAACAAGGTCGGTAATGCACCCTTCTGAATGTTTGAACATGGTATAATGAGTGTCGTCCTCGAACTCATGATAGATGCAGTGAGGTAGTTTTTTCACCAAATATCTTATTAAGGATACTGGTGCGTTTGTATCTTTTGCCCCATGCCAAATCCTGACCGGATTGTACCGCACACTCTCAAATGAGAAGCCCCAATCATTTGAGCTAAGCAGTCTGGCCTCGTCAACCGCCGCCCTGCTCCCCTGTGCAAAGGGTTCCTCAAGCAAAGCGTGCACCAATTCAAGTCTACGCTCTGCTATCGTTTTCTTAGGTGTAGTCGTGGCTGAAGTTTTGTTCACAGCCTGATCATTAGCTGCCTCATTCTTGTCATCCTGCTCCAACCAGCGATCGATCCGCCTCGCCACTGGCCCCCAATGAACCAGCCATGTCGAAACACGCACGAAGACATCGAGGATTACCCTGAGACCGGTTGGCCAGTATACCGCCATCGCACGCGTCAGTCGTCTATATCTCGAGTTGAGGTGCGCACCGGCAACCCACGGAGGTCCGCTCGCGAAAAGGCCAACGCCGGAAAGCATTTCCTGCGGCAATCCATGTGCGCATGCCAACGCATACGGCCCTCCACCCGAGGTCCCAAGCACAGCAAAGCGTGATAGCTGCATACCCTTTGCGAAAGCCGAGACGTCGGCTGACCAGTCTGTGATGCTCCGGTTGGGTTGCGGTGTGGACAAGCCGAAGCCGGGACGATCTAGTGATATCAGGCGAGTGTGCTGTCTTCGAGCCATGTCGTCGATTGCAAAGGCTTCGAGGCGGCAAGATGGGTAGCCGTGAAAATAGAGAAGTGGTGTTCCATTTTGGTCGCCATACTCGGCGTAGCCTAGTTGGCGGCCATCTGGTAAAGTGAAAGTTTGGTTTTGGCGAGCGTGAGTTGACATTAGAGAGCGGCGTGGCAATGGTTTGATATTTCTTGCTGTATATCGAAAGGCCATGGTAAGCATGAATGCGTTGATGTACTTTGGCGGTATCCGTGAAGAGGAGGGAGGGTGCTTTATATAGGCATTAAGCTTGATTGCACGGCCATTATACAGCCCAGCCCCGTTTGTCGCCTTAGCTACTTAAGAGTGCGATAATCCGGTGTATTCACAGTGATATTGACATTGCTGGATCATTCATTAAACCTAACAATTTTGAAGTATGAGAAAGCGGGAACTGATTGGCTGGGACGGACGGATAACCGTTCGTAAGCCCGGACCTCGTAATCTCGTAATCTCGTAAGCCCGTACAACACTATCTCGCCTGAACATAACATCCATCACGATGTCCATTCGTCGCCAGCATGCGAAGTCTCGCAAAGGCTGTATTATATGCAAGGCTCGCCATGTTAGATGTGACGAGACCGGCCCTCCTTGTCGGCGTTGTAAAATCCGCGGAGACGCCTGCGAGTATGCTGGCGGACAGTCGAGCACCAGTGATGCTGATGCTTCTGCTACTATAACCCGGGAATCAACAGCATCTATCTCCCCGAGATATCGCGAGGTTGTTTTCCCGGCCAGTCGCCATCTGCTAGAGCTGCAGCTCATGCACCGATGGTCCATCTCAACATACAAATGTTGCTGCACGCCCGGCTCCGAGGACGATGAGGTGTGGCAGTCCTGGGTGCCACAATTCGCCGTTAAACATGACTACCTCTTATACGGGCTCTTGTCACTCACGGCATTCGCAACCGCGAGGTTGGAGCAGACGCCTCACCGACGGCAATATATCGAATCAGCGACTGAATATCATGGACTTGCACTGAGCAGCTTCCGTGTTTATATCTCTTCTCCCATCGACCCTGACAACACCGATGCTGCGGTTTGCATGTCACTGATGCTTTTAGTTCTAGCATTTGCATCGACACAAGCTAGTGCTGCAACTTCATTAGGTGATGAGAGTGATAGTGTGGTACGGATTGTGCTCGACAATGTCGAGCTGTTACGCGGATGCGGTCCAATAATTGAAAGCAAGCAAGGCTATTTGTTGCAGAATCCATATATCCAGAAACTGAAGCCGTTTGAAGACTTGCCCCGGACTCAACTTGATCCACGCATGGAAGAGGCACTCGCCACGTTGGACCACCTCAATGACGAGCGGATCACAACGTCAGTCAGTGACACAGTCCCTCAAACTCAAAGAGCTCGGCAAGTTGAATACTGGGAGGTTTGTAAGGCTGCACTAGGTATTCTTAAAACATTATATGAGAAGTGTGTCGATGAGTTTACCCGTGGCTATGCTCTTGGTTGGTTAAACATGGCTGGGGACAGATATATTGAAGCGGTCAAAGATAGCGACCCTGTTGCGTTGCTAATGCTGATGTACTGGGGGGTGCTGGTAGAAAAATGTGGGCACCAGGTTTGGTGGGCAAAACAATTTGGGAGCTCACTGGTGGCTGAGATTGCTCGTCGGCCGATGTTTGAAGGAACTGATGCGGTTGTCGAGGGCCTTATTCTACGAGCACGACGGCAGTGTGCTCCATGAGTTTTCCCCTCTGTCATTCCTGTTTTTATTAAAATAATCACCCTGATACCATAGAAATCGAACATTCCAGACGTGCCCCGAAGATCTTGCGGCTATTGAGGGCCTCGTACCCACTTACTCATACTGGTAGCTATTTCCTTGTTGGACTGGGATAGGTGTGCGATATGCACTGGCTTCGGACCACCTGTCCCCTTCGAAGAAGACTTCCGAGGAGCAGTTTGGTAGATGATGCATTCGATGGAGATGGAGATAAGAAGTAAAGATAAAAGTTCTACCGCGGGTCATAGACATCCTGTACAGTTTGTGAAAGTGACTATTCACTTATCGCACTCACTGAGCTATATGTTCGAACTGCCGATATCCTCAAAAGTGCACCATAGGTTATTCCATGCTTTCTTTTCTTACCAACCATCAGGCACAATTCGAACTTCCAGTAGGGCCGAATTACTCTGCGACTGGGCTGGATAACTCGGCATGATGTCCCGTCTCAACAGCCACTTCCAAAGCTTGTTGGATGCAAGCTTTGTCCATATGGCACCTTTGATAGTGAATGATATTACCAACAAGACCAGCAAGGGCTGAGATCGGCCCGTTCCTGAAAAAGACGGCCTTGCAGTGCATATTCCACATGCTAAGCTCAATTTTTCATGTATAACCACCAGAAGTAATCATAGCGCACCAGTTATTGACGGCCGGAGATTTGCCGCGGACGCTTGGAACTCCTTGCACTGTACATAAGGCTTAATAAGAGTGCGGCTTGGCTAATAATCACGCCGTAGGTCCATCGAGACACCCTATATGCGCCATTATCAGGTATGATCGACCTCCTTAATGGGCCAAGGATACGCGTGGCATCGTGATGAAGAGGGCTATTTAGCGGCGTTTCCTCGGCGAGCGGCTGATCCGTGAAGAGATCTGCAAAGCGACCTGACAGACGTTGTGATGGGAGCTTTGTGCTCGGCCACATAAATATATAAGCAACTGATCGGCATATGCTTAATGGAAAGAGTAGCCGCGCACTATATATTAAACTGTACGATCGGCGTACCGACGGCAGGCTCCGAGAAATTGGATTCGTGGTCCTAGAAAAGCCCATGGAAAAGGGCCGTCTTCACGCGTTCAAGAGTGCTTGTGTGCGCTCGCCGTAAGTGTTTTCCCCGTGCACGTGGAAATCAATATGGGGACCCCGCATTGGCGCATTTACGCAGCGGCGGGACCTTACTTCCGGAGTGCGCTGCCCTCACGAGGCGATCCGTTCACGAGACAGCTGGAAGCTGCTCAAGTCGATCGCAACGCACTGAAACAACCTCAAGGTTGAAATCCACTATATTGTTGGGAAATACCTAATGACATGTCCAGGTCGTGACTTCCATATTTATCTCTGGGCATCGCATCAGTTAAACAGACATGTGCTCAATGATGTCAGTGAGATAATGGGGATATTCGCGGCAAGTGAGACATTTTGGCTCAGGTGCCGACA
The DNA here is from genome assembly GCA_001630595.1 of Pseudogymnoascus sp. BL308. Classification (NCBI taxonomy): domain Eukaryota; kingdom Fungi; phylum Ascomycota; class Leotiomycetes; order Thelebolales; family Thelebolaceae; genus Pseudogymnoascus; species Pseudogymnoascus sp. BL308. The sequence continues at coordinate 4,203 of LMYD01000583.1, read as the reverse complement.
TGAAATCGCACTCGACGCCACAAACCCCCACTGGAGCCCACTTCTGAGCATGCCATCTAGATAGACAGAGCCCACTATCGCAGCATCATTTCCGCTTTTTAGCGCTTGCCGACAACATGGCGCCTCCCCCCAGGTACGATACAGCTCTGTAAGAAGCCCTCCCAGGCCTCACTCTCGGCCCGTCTTGACCCCACTGACATTTGTCTCTGAATAGACGGGTCCAAGACTCAAATTCTCTATATAAGTCTCATCAGGACGCTCTTCATTCTCCCTCATCCTCGCCGATCCCACTTCGCCTTTCCCATAATCCCTTTACTATCAAGTTCATGATGTTTGGACTTGGCCCTGCTCTCGTGGTAGGCCTTCTGGCCATCCAAAACGCATTTGCTTTACCTGGTACTAGCCATGCCCCTCTCGAGAAACGTGATCTCGATTCCTGGATCGAAACCCAAGGCGCTTTCTCCTTGGAAAAACTGCTCTGTAATATCGGTTCGGAGGGATGCAATGCTGAGGGTGTTGCATCCGGAGCAGTCGTTGCTTCTCCGAGCAAAACCGACCCACCTTGTGACTATTCTGAACCACCTCTGATGAACCTCTCTAACAAAATNCTCTGAAAGCCTCCAGGCTCAAGTTCAAAATTACATTATCGCACAGGCCAAGCTCCAAGGCGTCTCAAATCCGTCTGGTTCGCTAGAGGATGGGGCTGGACTTGGAGAGCCAAAGTTCGAAGTAACCCTGGATGCCTTTACAGGAAACTGGGGCCGTCCGCAACGGGACGGTCCGGCCCTGAGAGCAGCTGTTCTGATCGGCTATGGAAACTGGCTCGTCGACAATGGTTATTCTGACACTGCAGTGTCTGCAATCTGGCCAGTCCTTGCCAACGATCTTGCCTATGTTGTCCAATACTGGTAAGAGTGGCTTTTATGGACGCCTTGTACTACGCTAATCAACCACAGGAACCAAGGCGGATTCGACTTGTGGGAAGAAGTTGATGGAGACTCTTTCTTCACCACGGCCTCTCAGCACCGTGCTCTTGTAGAGGGCATTGCATTCGCAGCTAAGATTGGCAAATCCTGCGACAACTGTGAAACCGTTGCACCACAAATCCTCTGCTTCCAGCAAACGTACTGGAATTCAGACGGCAACTACATTGTTTCAAACATAAACGTCGACAACGGACGCAGTGGAAAGGATGTTAACTCCATCCTAACCTCAATCCACAACTTTGACCCCGCAGGTGGATGCGATGCTCCAACTTTCCAGCCGTACGTTATGAAGATCTGAAGAGTATCCATGCTGTTGCTGACATTTTACAGATGCTCAGACCGAGCTCTTGCAAACCACAAGGCTGTTACCGACTCGTTCAGATCCGAATTCTCCATCAACGCTGGGATCGCCCAAGGAGCTGCCGTAGCAGTTGGTCGCTACACAGAAGACGTTTACTACAGTGGAAACCCTTGGTATCTGGCCACTTTCGCCGCCGCCGAGCAGCTTTACGACGCTCTTTACCAGTGGGACTCAGTAGGAGCAATGGCCATCACTGACGTGTCTTTGCCATTTTTCAAGGACCTTTATCCCTCGGCGGCAGTCGGAACATATGAGAAGTCCAGCGCCGAATTTACCGCAATTGTAGCAGCGGTAAAGACTTACGCCGATGGTTACATGACCAAGGCACAGGAGTATACGCCTTCGGGCGGAAACTTTGCTGAGCAGTTCGACCGCAATAATGGATCACCACTCTCCGCTTCCGACCTTACATGGTCATATGCTTCGTTCCTAAGCGCCACTGAGAGACGAGCTGGAATCGTCCCTGCCTCGTGGGGCTCCATCAGTGGAAACACCGTTCCAGGCTCCTGTGAGAACTCCGCGTTCGGTGGATCCTACTCCCAGGCCACGGATACGACATTCCCCGCCAACCAGACTCCTGGAACAGCCGGGCCAACGCCTACAGTAACTTCTCCCGTGCCTTCTTCAACTTCCTGCCTGATTGCCCAAACTGTTGCCGTCGCTTTCAAAGAAGTAGTGACAACCCAGCCCGGCCAAACCATCAAGCTCGTCGGATCCGTCGCGCAGCTTGGTAGCTGGAACCCGGCCAGCGCCGTTGCGCTTTCTGCCAGTGGATATACGGATAGTAACCACGTGTGGAGCGTTTCCGTTGGCCTCCCGGCTGGCACGAAGATCGAGTACAAGTTCATCAATGTCGCCTCGGATGGAACGGTTACGTGGGAGTCGGATCCTAACCGCCAGTACACGGTGCCTATCTCATGCGAGAAGACAGCAACTGTTAGTAGTAGTTGGCAGTGAGCGGAGTTATAAGACTTGCATGCATGGGGTTATGGGTTGATTTTTGATTGTGAGCGAAACAGCGAAAGCTACGAAATCGATGAAATTAAGCCCCGGTAGTTATATATATGTGGCAAAATTCTTTACTCTGTATATAGAATACCTATTAGTTATCAATGCGAGGAGTCCCATCTTTATTCTCCCGTTCCAACCTGCCCATTATTATCACTTGTTCCTGGTTCCTGGCGGCTTGTAACTTATCACAGCCTCGCGATGTTGACATCCACAAGGCTGACAAACGTCGCAGCCTCGCCACCCAACCCCCACCTTGTTGGCAACAACAGACAGCTCCATCACAACATCTCCAATCGATACAACTCTCCCACAATGTCTCATCACTGCCACGATGAGCACGATGACCATGACCACGGCCACGACCACTCGCACGGCGACGGCGGGCACGACCACAGCGACGACATCACCCCCGCCATCCAGCACTCGCTGTACCAACACATCGACTTCGATGCCATTAGGACGCTCAACGAAGCTACGCCCGGGTCCGGTGCTGCGGTAGTGAAGAAGACGTGGGCGGAGCGGCTGGCGGAGAACCCGGAGTTGGAGAGCGATGCTGACGAGCAGCTGTTGATGCATATTCCGTGAGTCCACATCCCTTCCCCCAAGATCTCGTGTGGTACGCTCGAGGCGCGGCTGTTACAGGCGGCGGATTATGGGATAAGCAAGGGCTAATCTGACTCAACTGTGTGCAGCTTCACGGGCCAGATCAAACTTCACTCAATCCTAATCCGCACCTCGCAATCCGCCTCCGCCCCGCGCACCCTCAAGCTCTTCGTCAACAGGAACGACGTCGACTTCGACCTCGCCACGCAGCTCACGCCCACACAAGAGCTTCACCTCTCCCAGACCTCGGAGGTGCAAAATATACCCGTCAAGCGGGCGCTATTTGGCAAGGCGCAGAGCCTGAGTTTGTTCTTTGAGGATAATTTCGGGGACGGGGACGAGGACGTGTCGAGGGTGGGGTATTTGGGGTTTAAGGGGGAGTGGATGAGGTTGGGGGGAGCGCCGGAGGGGATTTTGTATGAGGCGGCGGCGAATCCGAGTGATCATAAGTTGAAGGGGACGAATGTGTTGGGGATGGGGAGTCGGTTGGGGGGGTGAGGGGGGAGGTTGGGGGCGGGATGGGGTTTGAGGGATTTGAGAAGAGGGGGCCATACGATGAGATAGTGAAAAGACGGTGGGATGGGATGGGAATCGACGTGGCCATGGGGATAGTTCATGGGAACTCTTGACGGATGTTATAGTACTCGTATTGAGTTACGAGGCCCAGGAGAAGCCGCAGGGCCACAGGGGCTATGAAAGCAATCATTATAGGATTCGACTGGTGATTACAGAGGCACAAGAAGATAGGAAGGCAAACCCTACGACAGTTCAGGTGCATCTCGTCCAGTTCTGTGAAATGTAGGAAACTTGACCATATTTAAATCACAAGCCGTCAACTCCAAGGACGCCCCCATCATGCACTGTCACATCTCGTGCAACCCCTTACCGCGTTGTGCATTCCCAAGTGGAGCCTCCCCATCCCCATCTCCCCCAGCCCAAGTAATGAGTCATAAACCACTCGCCCACCATACAAGAACCCACACAAGCAGTCCCCTCCCATACAACAAAGCAATTTGGCGCAGCGGAAGCGCGCCGGGCTCATAACCCGGAGGTCGCATGATCGAAACATGCAATTGCTAATTCTTTTGTATTTTTTTTGTTCTTTTATTTCTTTTTCTCTTTGGGGGCGGCTGCTGTGATTTGGATTTTTGGGAGGGGTTTTGCCGAGGGGCAATGGGACAAGGCTGAGGGGAAGGCTGAGAGAGGATCGGCGTGGGTTGGTGCTCTTTTTTTTTTTTTTTT
>LMYD01000582.1:0-35746 GCA_001630595.1 Pseudogymnoascus sp. BL308 | reverse complement strand
TAGGATATTATTTACGTACAGCTGTCCCTAGTAGGCGTGATCTTTTTTGTATAATGTAAGGACGTAGGGCACCATATCACAAGAAGTGACATATGAGAGTGTAAGTTAGATATGAGTTAGTGTAATCCTATAAGTCTACTACGAAGGATACAAAAAAGATGAAGGGGGAGCTTATGGCTTCTAACCCCTTATGTACTCAAATGAAGTCTAACTTAGCTATAACCTAGCTAAGCCTTAGCGTGTCCTTTAAACCACCCCTACCTGTTGCATGAAACCACTTCAACTCTCAACTCTTACCTATAACCACACTACATTGCCTTAGGGGTCTAGGTTTACTTCATGTAAGGAGGCATCCTTATAGTAAGCTCCCTTCTCTTACGTTATAGTAATCATTATAGTAACTAGGAAATAGCATTTAGAACAGCAACCATGCTTCTATCATTCAACAACACCTTAGGATTAGAGAAGGTAGAGGAGCATATGTAGTGTAGGACGACAACAACTATGCCTAGGAAACTAAAGATGAGGATGATGAAGTTGCCTAGGAAGCTATGTGAAGAGCTAACGAGTTAGCTAATGGTATTAGGATTAAAGAGATTAAGAAAGTCTAACTAGAAGTAGAGACCTAGACTAAAGCCTTAACTAAGGTATGATTAGCCTTACTATTAAGGGACTAATACTAATATAGATCTAGAGAGTAGAGTAGCTTGCCTTTACCATTTAGTGCTATAAATGGTTAATGGCATACAAGTTAACTCTAAAGCTCATGAACAAAGTTAATATAGATCCTAACTTCCTTAAGAACCTTCCCCTAGTAATTAATAAGGAGACTAGGTAAGAGTCACTATAGTAATTACTATAGTAATTAGCTAACACATACGTATAGAATCTACTACGAGAAGATCCCTCCTCACCTATATTTCACAAAGCTTCAATTAGCTATCTAGAGGAACTTTGCGTCATAGAACTTTAAGGATGAGCAGGTTTCTCTTCCTAGACTTGCTAATTAGTACCCTAATGAGTACAACACTATTTAGCATGGATTTCAATTAGATGAAGATGCTACTAGTGCATTTAAGGCTTAGGAGATGCTAAGGGAGAAGGATGAGCTAGTAGATTTCAAATGGGTCTTGTCATCTAACGAGAAGTTGGCTATATTACCTCTTACTAAGGAATTAGACGAGCTTCTTGCTAAATTCTATAATATGTAGATCTAGCTATACTTTTAGAATAGTCTAGGTAGCTTAATGTACTACTTCTAATGCTATGGTTCTATAGCTTACCATAAATATTACCATAATTAGCTCTTGTTCTCAAAGACCTATATTAGTAAAACTTGCTATTAAAATATACTCCATAAGTAATCTAAGATATTATAACTAAGTAAATTTAAGCGAAATAGAGAGGTACGTATAGAATAGACATATTCCTTAAGAAATATTCAGTTGTTTTATTTTCTTTAAAATAATATAATTGTAATATATTTAAATATCATGTCTTATAACTAATCTTTAAGTTCACTAATACATACACATACCTATAGTAACGTATTTTCTCTTAATAATACTTAATTAAGCAACAGAACACCTAAGGTTAAGTCCTCTTAACCACTAAACGACTAATGAAATGGTTTAGTAATAATCTAAGGTCTAAATGTGCTAAAGTGAATGCCTTTAAAAGCAGAACTATTTAATGACTAGTGGCATCATTAGTCCTAGTATAAAGAGCAACTAAATCTATTCCTAAGTACTAATAAGCAAATTAATTAGGGGTTAACAACTTAGACTTTAAATGTATAGAGAGACTTTGACTAAGGTGCTTGGAAATCAACTAGAGAGCTAATTGTTATTTGCTAGAAATGCTCTAGAATACTTAATCACCTAAGTGTAAAGGGTGTAGGGACAAGCACAATGAGTTCTCATGTTAGAACAGCTACATGTTTAAGGAAATCATCTCGCTACTCTACACTACATTAATCCTAGCTCTACCTCTTAGGATCATTACTAGTAAGCATGATTACTATACTTATTACTATAAAATATGCCTAACTATTATTTAGAGTATGCGCCTATAACTAGAAGATGATCTAAGGGAAGCTTTCTATAGTTTTGTTCTTAAAACTATAGTATCCCTAAACATATCATTCCGATTAGTTAAGAATCTTATATAGAGGGAGATGGCACTATAATAGAACTAGAAATATCTACTTCCTTTACTAATAACCCTATGGTAGCGCCTTAATGTTATGGTAGGTAATGTATAATAGATTACCCTTTATGGTCTTGTCCCTAGGTTAAGGTGTGCATTATCCCTTAATAATTAGTCTAGCCCTAGAACAAGACACTCCTTTATGAGTATTATGGCTACATTCATCACTAAGAAATGAGAATACTAAGAAGCTTTAATTAGATTTAAGTATCTTAACGAAGCCTATACTAGGAAAGAACTAGCAACTATTGTTTAGTGTGTTATATCTAAATATCACCTAGGTGGTAGAGTTCATTACATTACAACTAATAATGTAAGTAATAATACTTTAATAATGGCTATTATTAATGATATAGTAGCTAAGTTGTCGTCTAAGCTAACAAGGTACTATGATGGGCGTATTCATCATATTCTATGCTTTGTACATATTGTTTAGCTTGCACAAAAGGCTCTCCTTAGATTAATTCAATTAACCCCGTCTAACTTAGAGCTATAGATGAACTAGGATGATAATTTAGTAGACGAACTTAGAGATCTAAGTAAGGAAAAGGGCCTTTTATGAACACTTGCTAAGGTAAGTTTATAGTAATAATTATAGTAATTATAACTAATATTATACTAGCTTTAGAAGCTAGCTGTCTTTGTGAATTCTAGCTCTTAGCGAAGAGAGTAATTCATAGGAATTTAAAGACAATACATTAAAGAGGGAGCAAAAGTCCTACAACTTATCTAAGATGTGTTAACCTAGTAGGATTTAACACTACATATGATGCTACGAGCCGTCCTACTCTAAGAAGCAGTAGATAAGTTTACAACTAAGTTTACTCTAGCTACAATCTTCCATATTACGCTAGAAGAGTAGAAGCATATCACTTACCTCATTAATGTTACTTGCTAGTTTAGCTTCTAGACTTCAAATATGAGTATAGCAAGTCGTACTTAACTAGGCTTTATTCTACTAGCATATGATGAGCTATTTGAAGGGCTTAAGGAGTGTACCCGTTAGCTTAAACCACTATAAGATCTATGGATTTTAAAGCTCTTAAAAGCCATTAATAAAGCTATATAGAAGCTTGATAAGTATTATAACTTATCTTATATAGGTATTAGTAACCTCTATGCCTTTAGTACTATTCTATCTTCATAGTTAAAGATGGAAGCGTTTAACCCTAATTATTGTTAGTTAAATCCTAATAAAAACTAGCAGGGGCATTTTAAGAAGGAATTCTAGGCGTTATATACATAACATTACGTAAACTAAGAAAGATCAAACTAGCACTAATTAAACTACATGGAACTAGATAAGGACCTAATGGCTCTAATATTAAATTAGAAGTAGAGCTATAACTCCATTAGTTGAGCTAAAGATTAAGGAGGAGAGATTAAGCGATACCTTACCCTCCGTAAGTTTATAGTAATAATTATAGTAATTACTACTAACTTTTATCAGTAACCTCCTAGCAACTACCATTAAAATGGTAGAAAGAAAACGAAAGACTATTCCTAGGACTTACTACTATGGCCTAGGATATACTTTGTATTCCTACTTTAGAAGCTCTTGTTAAGCAAGTCTTTAGCACTACCTATGCTATCTATAATTATAAGTGCAACTAAATGACCCCTAATATAATACGGGGAATTATGCTTATCTTCTACCGTTAGAAAATTAAAAGGGAACAACTATTTAAACACTACTCTATTGCAGATATCATTAATTTAACTTATATGAATGATGAGGAAATATTATTTAAGTATAATGCTCTAATTGATAATATCTAAGAGAAGATGACGCTATAGTATATTCTAGACTAAAGCCTAAGGCAGTTAAATACCCATAATAGGACAAAGTGAAACTAGGACTAGTATGATTTTATTTAATTACGACGAGACCTTCATACATTACTAAGGCCATAGTAATTATAGCATTAGCATTAAGGGTAACGCCACTAAGCTTGTTACTAAAGTTAGGCTAATACATTAACCTTTGACTTAATTGATTTAGAGCTAGAAGATGTAGAGGGGCTACCCCTAAGCTATAACGGGTGTGATTATACCCTACCTTCACTTATAAGGCCAAAGGAGGATAATAGGACCTAGTTACCTTAGGGGGAAATAGTTGAAACAATTAAGTTAAGCTAAGTCCAAAATAAGTCTTAGTCTAGTTAGGAAATTCGGGAATCATAGCGTAATATAGATTTATAGTAATAATTATAGTAATTGCTATCTACTACAAATTACACATAGAAAATAAGTCATTATATGTAATATTTACACGTGATTGTTAACCAATTATAGTCATGTGATGACAGTCTTAGCAGACCGACGGGGGACTAGACCGGACCATGGTCCGGTCCAGGGTCGGTCCACCAGTGGGGTCGGTCCCCCGTGACGCACACTACTGTTGACGTTGTGAGTGAAACCAATTTCACCCCCCACAGATTCCCTTCGGGATCACTGGTCGAGGATGTAGCAGGGACAAGCGCATTCAGAAGCTAGATTGGATTTAGGTTTGTATTCTAGGGTTCATCTATTAACATAACTAACTTTTTAAATATAGGGAGATTAGTTAGGCGCTCTTCTTCTACTACATGTAAAGGCGTAGGCCCAGGGTCACACGGGAGCTCAGGGAACCAGATCAGAAGGCAGGAAGTAGGATTGGTAGCGTAACAATAGGTCTACGTGTATACAGCGACTATTGACTAGAGGCCTCGCTCCGAGCCTCCAGCCCCTTATATACAGGAACCCGTGGGCCCTAATTGCCGAGCCGGCTGGCTCCACCGTAGGGCTCCCTGGATGCGACGCCTCACGTGCCCTCACGTGAGGGCCGCCTTACAATTGTCGAGATGAAAGGGAGCTTGTGGACACAATAACAGAGAGGGCGAGAAATATCTGTATAATGAAGAGGCGGGCCATTATGAAGGGGCTATAATGAGATATGAACAGGTTTAGACGTACAGAATGGGGGAGGAAGAGCTGTTCTTTATATATGGGTTGGAAGTGCATATGCCCACTTCTAGCACGATCACTCACAATGTACTCGGAATGAGTCCACAACCCTTACCATTAGATGCCTTGTCACGAATTGTAATGTGGCTTGGTCACGTTGTGCAAAAGGCTCCAATATTTTAGTTTAAAGAGGCAAAAGACAAAAGTCTAAGGCTGAATGTACGCCTCTCCCAGGCCAAGCGAATCGGCTTTCTGGGAAGACAGCAGTATGGGCCGTGTTTAGGCCAAAATTAGAAGCCGCAATCAATAAATTAGGACTTTATTGATTGTGGCTAAGTGATATGTCTTGGCGACGGCTTGGCAAAAAGAAAGACTTTTGAGCGCGGGACCAGCCTTATAGTACCTCATAGGCGTCTACTGTCGCGATACCCACTGTTGTATGTTTTTGCTATTTTTTTTGCTTCATTGTTATATTTTTGGTTGGGGCCCAATCTGATACCGAGGCCAAGTCGTTACAGTCGTGTCAAGCTATAAAACGGTAATGGTCCGTGCATCGCGCGCGCGATCTAACTTTCGTATCTCTTATCAACCTCATCTATCTTCTACCATCCGAACGAGGCTCCGAACAAACGCACGACGCGCACACGCAACACATTGGCATCTACCAGGATAGAGATGTGCAATCCGATCGCTGTCATCAACACATAAACCGCTTCTCGGCTCCACTCTACAATACCTATCCACACACACCACAATCCACAGCCCAAGGGCGCAGCCCAGGCCTCCAAGCTGAATTGAAACTGCCACAATGGACAACTCCGCCCCCAGCGGCAACAACAAACACATAAAAGAATTCCCGGCCATAGACAACAAACTCCACGCCCTGACCAAGAAATCCCTCTTCGAAAAGCAACGCGCTGAGGCGGAGGCGAAGCGCGTGAGGGAGGAGGCAGAGACGAAAGCCGTATATGAGAGTTTTGTGAAGAGCTTTGACGACGACGATGGAGATGCAAACCCCTACGCCAATGATGGTGGTGGCTATGGCCGTGGAGGCGGAGGAGGGGGAGGGGGTTATGGAAGGGGCGGGGGAGGGGGATATACAAGAGGGCAACAGGGCGGCTTCGATCGCGGTGGGAGGAGATTCGGCGGGCCACCACCTCCGCCACCTATGCGCGGATCTATGAGCGGCCCAGGTAGCCTCGGACCCATCCCCGCACCCCCCCGGAAACGCGGTTTCGAAGCCTCCTTCAACAGCAGCAGCAATGCCGCCTCTCGTCGCAACGCCGGCGGCGACAGAGGCGCTCCCAGCTCCCTCCTCAACTTTGACGACTCCCCTCCCCGCGCCGCCCCACGGGGTTTTGGCACCTCGGACGACGAGGAGGAAGTTGATACTGCGGCAGGGAGGGCGGGTGGAAGAGCGACAGGGAGGGCGGGTGGAAGAGCGACAGGTGGGAGGGCAGAGCCTGCGCTGGCGAAACCGACGTTGAGGTTGGCACAGTTGCCGCCGGGGACGTCGACAGCGGCGATTAAGGCATTGGTGCCGGGGTTGACTGTGGACGCTGTCAAGATCCTTCCGCCACCTCCGGGGACGGCAGGAGGGGATAGAAGGAGTATGACGGCTATTGTGACGTTATCCCAGGAGACGGCGGCGAATGACATTGACGCCGCTGTGCATGCGTTGCAGAATAAGTATCTTGGATTCGGGTTCTGCCTCGAGCTGCATAGACATTTATCCTCTGCGGCGCTGGAGTCATCTACCGCCGTTGGCGCTGGCGCCGGCCGCGGATCCGGTTCTGCCGCAGGAGCTGCCGCGCATCCGTTTGGTGCGAAGCCCGTAGTGGTCGAGGGACCAGGTCCAAACACGCAACAATTCGCACCAAACCAGTACCGCGGCATCGCACCCCCAACCTCCTACGCGTCTACGCCCCGCGGACCTATAGGACCCATCCTACACGTCCCGGTGCGTCCACCATCCGACATCAAAGAGCTCCGCGTTATTCACAAAACCATCGAGTCGCTGCTCACCCACGGCCCCGCCTTCGAGGCCCTGCTGATGAGCAGACCTGAAGTCCAGCGTGAGCCCCGCTGGGCGTGGTTGTGGGATGCCAGGAGTGCGGGGGGTGTATACTACCGCTATCGGCTGTGGGAGATGATGACCTCTTCAACCCCCAGCTCAGGTCGCTACGTCCCCCTGTTCGAAGACAGCGCGGCGTGGAAGGCGCCTGAGTCAGCTCTACCCTTTGAATTTGTCACGAGGCTAGATGAGTTCGTCGAAGACGCTGCTTATAATTCTGACGATGATGACGAGGGGGATTCTGGCGACGAGGCGGGGCGGGGGAAAGAAGAGGAGGAGGGTCCGAGTTATCTCAACCCGCTTGCGAGAGCGAAACTAACGCACCTCCTCGCTCGCCTCCCTACTACGACTGGGAAATTGCGCAAGGGGGACGTAGCACGCGTAACCGCCTTCGCAATCACGCACGCCGGGCGCGGCGCAGACGAGGTAGTCGAAGCCCTCGTCGCAAACGTCTTACATCCCTACTCCTTCACCTCCGCGAATCCCTCCTACCAACCCCCTTCCGCCGGGGGCCAAGATTTAGGGGACAAGGAGAAAGAAGACAATACCCCTGCAACCCTCAACGCCCTCCACCTCATCTCCTCCCTCCTCTCCTCCTGCTCCACCTCCCGCATCCGCCACGCCTGGCGCTACCGCTCCCTCATCGAGTCCGCGCTTCGGCGGTCAAAGACATTCGAGCACCTCGCTGGCTTAGAGCGACGGATGGGGTGGGGCCGGATGAGAGGAGAAAAATGGAGACGCAGTGTTGGCGCGGTGTTGTCGCTGTGGGAGGGGTGGTGTGTGTTCCCTGCTAAGGCGCAGGAGGGGTTCGTGGAGGCGTTCAAAGTGCAGGTCAGGGAGGAGAAGGAGGTGGAGGAGAAGAAGGGGGGGAGGTGGAAGGCTGTTGAAAAAGTTGCTAGTGCAGAGACTGCTGGGGGTGAGGAGGATGTGGATGGAGAGCCGATGGTAGAGGATGAGGATGAGGATTTAGATGGGGTGCCTATGGAGCCTTCTGATGAGGAGGAGGGGGATGTGGATGGGGAGCCGATGGTTGTTGACGAGGAGACGTATGAGCCGCCGCCTGCAGAACCTGTTGTTGTGGAGCAACCACAGGCACAGGAGAGGGAAGTGGAGAAGCCGGTTAGGAAAAGGCCGAAGGCGGAGGATATGTTTGCTGATTCGGGGAGTGAGGGGGAGTAGGAGGGTGGGTCTTGAATACAAGGGGGGAGGGATATCCGTCATGTAAGAAATATGTATACTAGAACTAAGCCGTACTGGCGCGCAGTGAACTATATGAGAAGTTATACCTTTATCCAAAGCTTGAAAATATGACAGACTACTGCACCAAACAACACTCCTAGGAGACCTATATGTCTCTACGTGAAGTGGGGTATTTAAAGAGACTGGCGGATGGAATCAAGCAGGCGGTCAAGTCAAATAATTACGCCTGCAAACAGTGGGAGTTCCGCCTAATCCAGTAGCAACCGGTGCAGCCATTCAAACCCTCACAGCTGATCGTGTGTGGCAGTTGGAAACGTTATAGTCTATAAGGGGTACGCCTGTTGCTGCGCCGTGGGTGGTGCCTTTCGTGGCGTTTCTCGCTGAGCACGCCGCAACCATTGATCTAGAGACGAAGTTAAAGCGTGGTAGATATTCGTCGGCGTGATGGGTTAGTGGAGAGAGAACAGCAGCTTTGAACGACAGCACTAGGACCCTTTGAATATATCCCCAAGCTGTGTTCCCGGGGTGAGCACCGTATGCATCTTCATCATGCCAGGTAATCGCCTTCATAATTTTGTCGTTCTTTATCTTTTTTGACTTGCTGCTTCATGCAAATCAAATTTGTCTGCCGTCGCGAAGTTGATAGTACGGATAAAGAAACGAACAGAATAGAGAGAGGGCAGTGACTTGATCCTCACTGCGTGAAGGCGTGTAAAACTGTGCCAAAGGGAAGGACTGCGGCACCATTGGATTGTCCGCGATCACATAGTTCGTGTAATTCTATGCGAGGGTCGTGAAGATAAAGGCATGTTAGAGAATATATATCCATTGCAGCATTTCAATCTACAACTCCTATCCCCGTCTAAAATAGACCCTGTCTATCCTGAGCGCCGCCACCCGCGCTGCGTTAACCCGTATGTATAGGAAGAGTAGATACACCTATCAATGCCGCCCCAACGCCTTCAATCCCATCTATTATCCCACCTAAGACCCCCGCAAAAAAAACTCCTTCAATCCCATCCCATCCCATCCAAAAACGCAGCAATGATTACACGTCCCATCTTTTAAGCACCCGGGCCCATCTCATCCCCACCACCCCCCTTATCAACCCTCACCTCCTCCACCGGCAACTCCACCCCCTTAATCGGATGCAAAAGCACCGGCGGGACACACATCCTGCCCTCGGACCCCTCCCCCGTCTCCAGCCCCTCCCCGCCCAACTCATCAACCTTAAGTCCCAACCACCTCTTCCACAAGTTCCCCGCAAACCCCGAATTATAATACCACGTCATCCCCAACAAATTATGCTCCCTCTCCCCAAAAATTCCCATGCGACTCGCCCCCGTCGCTCCGTTGCGCCCACTATTCATCGTGGCCCCCAGATACGGCAGCGGCCACACGCGGTCCACAAACATCGGGTGCGGCGCGTACACGGCCTTGTAGCCGTGGTTGAGCGCCACCTGCGCGGGCCACATCTCGGGGAACGCGTGGTGCTTCTTTATCGCTGTCTCGCGGTGCATGACGTTGAGGAGGCGGCGGGAGAGGCGGCTGGCTGTCACGATGGTTGCGCGGCGCGGGGGCAGGCCATTGGTGCGGTTGTACCCCGTCACGTCGTCGGCGAGGAGCCAGGTCGTGTAGTCGGGGTCGAAGAGGGGGTTGAGGGTGATGAGGTCGGCGTCTTCGCCGACGCCCCATTCGTACTTGTCATCTTTGAAGAGGCGGGGCGGGACGGGGTCGTTTTCGGTCTCGAACCAGTCCTCGGCGTGCTGGGGGCGCTCCGGGCCCCAGATGGGTTTGTCGCCTTTGGGGTCATCGCCGACGGACTCGCCGCCTTCGTTCAGGCCCGACCAGATGTTGGCGGGGGAGTCGGTGCCGGACTCGGTCTGCACGCGGACCATGTGGCTAAAGTCCTCCCAGCTGCCGTGCACGGCGGGGATGTAGAAGCGGCTGTTGCGCTCCCAGAGAAACTTGCGGGGCTGTGCCTTTGTCCATGTATCCATCTTCTGGAAGAGGTCGTACCAATGCCCGGTGTAGCGCACGTCCATCTCCCACTGCCAGAAGAAGTCGTACTCTGGGTGTTTTTGGGAGAACCACTGCAGAGCTTGGATTAGGCCGCGGTATACTCCGTGGATTGGCAGGTTACGGAAGTTTGTTTCCTCCATGCCGTTGTACAGCATCACCATCTGGGTTTCCGACCACAGTGTAGCGATGCCTTGGAATTCTGCAGGGACGCGCTCTTTGAGATGCTTCTCATAGGTTTCCTCATCCGCAAATACTGGGATCGATTCATCCTTGACTTGCACGAGAAGGTGAATATCATACTCACCACCCGAGCCCAAAGACAGCTCAGCGATGAGACCGCGGAGCCACAGAATATCCTCTTCACGGTAGATAAATTCGTCCCACGTGCGAATGACGACTGCAGTTCTATGAACGAGCTTTGCTCCAATTCCATGAGGCTGCGTGGCGGTAGCAGAAGTAGGGTCCGCGGAAGCCGTAGTGGTCGCTGGAGCAATCTCATTAGCTGCAACCTCTGCCCTCCTGTTGTTCTTGGTGACACCACCAGCGCCTGATCTGAAGCGTTTGGCGTTGGAGCTAGAGCAACGCTGCTGTGCCGCGGCCCAGTCAACATTTGTGAAGTCATAATGCGACACTTCGCTCCAGACTTGATCCGCTCCATCCATATCGCCATGCATCCCGCTTGCCAGCCCGCCCTTTCGCAGCGAGTAGCCGTGACCGTACGGGCCAAGTCTGCCGTATCTGTCAAAACAGATATCATCAGGCAAGCCCATCATGTCATAGGAGCCCATGATATGGTCGGCAAACCCAGCCGGCCTCCCCTCGTAGTAGCGCAGAGGCGGGATCCTAGCATTGGTCTTGGCGTCAAGGAAGCACTCCTTTACAGGCACGTATTCTTGCAGGTACGCGCTCGAGTTGTAGTCCGGGTACGGGTTGTATGGTTTGCTGGAAGGAATGCCCAGCTTGGACGTCATAACTTCTGTGATGTTCAACAATTCCGTCTCATCTTCTGGGTCCCTGGGGTATTCGGGCTTGTTCTTCGACAGTGACACCAGTGCCTTGAGCCCGCCATAATATCGTTCCGAGAACGGGAAGGACTCCCATTGTTTAGCTCCATCTGGTCGGCGGTCTCCCATATCCTCCAGCTTCTTCGATTCTATGACGCTCATCGCGATTAAGAAGCCTATGAATCCGAGCACTCCCAGCATAATCAAGAAGCACAAGTATCGTATGATTCTCTGGGGTACCCGATATGCAAAACATCGCTGTCGCGTCCGCAGGATTGTCCTCCTCTTTATCATCGGCTGGGTCGAGTCGTATGACCCAGAAGTGTCTCTGGAGGAACTTGTAATGGGAGAGACCGGCAATGAAGAATCGTATTCGTCGCTCGAAACTTCATAGTCATGATCAACGATATTCTGTTTCTCCGAGTCAATCGACTCTCTCGCCCGTGACGATTCGTGAAAGGGTAGCGCGGAGTAATTATTTGACGACCGGCGCTTCGCGATCTTCAAAGGGTTCAGGGCATCGAGGGCCCCCATGTTTGTTGATAGTGATCCTGACTATAGTATTTTGATGCCCGCTTGCCACCAGGACTCAAGCGTTCGAGGCCAGCTCCCAGACTATATAGGTCTTTGGTTAGCCATGAAGCGACGAAACCGTGTAGGGCAAGTGGAGATTCGAAAAACTTACGCCAAACGTCATGCAATAGTCGTGAAATGACGGAAAGCGCAAAAGAACTCCAAGTCAAACCATGGGTCGCCAATTATGCTGCTGGGTATCTTGTTGGGTATCTAGTATATACACTCTCGCGGAAATAGCGCTGGATAGACGTGAAGCTGAAATATGTCCGTTAATCGTTAATCGTAGCCGTGGTTGTCTGAATGGAGTCGAATTTGGAGAATGGTCTGATCTGATGCCTTCTAGACCGTAAATTGGGGCTAGTCGGCGGGGCAACCACCACCGCGAACCCCTACAGAAGATGACAAGAGTGATCAACATAACGCGTGACATGCGACTTGTATGTATGTACGTAAAGTGACAGCACAAATAAAGCGAAATAAGAAGATGCTGTATATTTAATTACACATAAAGGATATGATATCCTTCATCTTGTTCAATAAACGGGTGTTTATAGAGTAGTCTTAATTTAGAATCCGGAGTAGAATTCGGGGTTCACGCGTTTATAGTATGAATACCCCTACTTTTTGAAGCTGTATATGGCCTCATTCTGTTGCCGCTACTCGTATCGTATCATCCCCAAACGCCAAATATCTTCCAGCGCCACGAGACGTCAGTCATCCATTTTCCCAGATCCCTTGCAACGCCAACGACAAACTATCGAGTTGTCAAAATCTACCAATCATCATCGTCATCCGAGCCATAATCCACCAAGCCGAGCGCCGATTTGGGCTCAGCTGCTTTCTCAGGTGTAGGCTTTGCCGGTTGTTTCTCTGTAGCTTTTGTGACCGTCGGTTTGGCATCCCCAGCTTTTTGTGTGCTTGCCGGGTCGTTCTTTCCATTCTGAGCCTCGGCTTTGGCACTCGCGCCTTCCGTTCCAGGATCCTCTATCGCGCCTGCCTGTTTGCCAGTCGCCGAATCGCTCGATGATGCCTTCCTCAGCTTGACGCCCTTGAGAGCACCTTCCTTCCCTCGTTTCCTCTTCTTCGCTGCCGTAGCCCACTCATCGTCCGCAACTGCCGTGCTAGTTTCCGCACCAGTCTCGCCCTTTGCGGCTTTATCCATCTCCTCCTGTCTCCTCCTAAACACCTCCAGCCCCTCGTTCGTCTCCTTCCTCACGCGCGCTTCCTCCGCCCGCGTCGACTCGAGGACTGAATCCAAGAAGTCAATCTCATCATTGTCGAGTGCGCGGAACTGGTTCTTGAGTCTGCTCGCCTCTTCAAAGGCGTCTTGTTTCGAGGCTTAGGTGCAGGCTACGTGATCAGCATTGGAAGCTCCCCATATAAAACGGCAAAATGAGACGGGGTCTGGGCAATGAGGGCAAAAAACCTTTGTTGGCTTCGAGAGTCTCGAACAGTGATCGCCCAGAGTTCTGCGCCGCTGCCTCGTCGGCCTTGCGCCGGCGGTTGGCTTCGAGCTCAACCTGCGCGGCGAGCCATTCGTCGGAGCGCTCGATGGGCGCGTCTGTCGTGCCGCCCGAGACGAAGCCGGAGGACATTGCGAGGGATGGGCCGGGCCTGGAAGTAGTTATATGAAATGCGCGCAACTTTATCGGAACTCGAGGCCGTGGAGTATCTTCGGGAAAACACAGGCCTTGCGCATTAATCCGGAGCACTCAGCGCCGTTGGAGCCCAGGCGGCGCTGACACACCATTTCTTAGCCTAAACCCTCGACGTCACCCCCCCAACTCCCACATTTCCAAACCCCCACCAACACCCCCCCACTACCAACCATAACCCTCCAACCCACCGGCGACCACCACCGACCCCACCACCGCGTACCCCTCCATCCGTAGTAAAACCACTTTGATAGGATGGGACGGGGAGAAAGTACGCTGGAACGGGGATAGACGCCAGCCAAGATCTACAGGTCCGGTGGGATAGCGACGGAACAATTGCGAGCGAGGGGTAGGTAGGAGTACATGAATCCAAAAGAGAAGGCCGGAGAATTTACTTAGTAACCGCTACTGTACAGTATAAGAAGGCAGGAGGCCCTTGGACTTTTTTTTTCCCAATTTAATCTGCTCTATTCTTTGTTTATTTGATACCCTTGAGTCTCTATTTACAATACCTTATCCGTCCCAAATAACACAGCAAACTGGCTTCAAGAATCATAATGGCTGCCGCTAAGCACACCTCGTACGTGTTCCCATCCCCATCGCCATCCCCATCACCCCCTCACTTGGAAATGCGCTCACACCGGCTGCAGCAAGACGTTCACTCTGAACACTGGTGCCAAGATCCCCGCCATCGGCCTCGGGACGTGGCAATCCCAGCCCGGAGAAGTTGAGAAGGCCGTTGAGAGCGCTCTTCGCAGCGGTTACCGTAAGCCTCTCCCCCTTCAGATTACCCCGCAATCCTCAAAATCCCACCCATCCCTAACACCCCCCCAGGCCACATCGACACAGCCTTCGCCTACCAAAACGAGACTGAGGTTGGTGTCGGAATCAAGGCCTCCGGCGTTCCCCGCGAGCAGATCTGGCTCACCACCAAGCTCGACAACCCATGGCACAAGCGCGTCGCTGAGGGCATTGACGCCTCGCTCAAGAACCTGGGCACTGACTACGTTGACCTGTACCTCATCCACTGGCCATGCAGCACCAACCCAAACATGAAGGAGGTCTACTCGGACTGGGACTACGTTGACACCTGGCGCGAGATGCAGAAGCTGGTCGAGACCGGCAAGGTGAAGAACATCGGTGTTAGCAACTTCGGCCAGGTCCACCTGGAGAGGCTCCTGGCCGACCCTTCGTGCAAGGTAAGAAGTTTTCCCGCGCCGAAGCCGTTCAAACGGACGGCGCGCAAGTGATGGTGCGGGGTAGAAACTAACAATACCAGATTGTCCCAGCCGTTAACCAGATCGAACTCCACCCCAACAACCCCTCCCCCAAGCTCGTCGCCTACAACACCTCCAAGGGCATCCACTCCACCGCCTACTCGTGCCTCGGCTCCACCGACTCGCCGCTGCACAAGGACACCACCCTCCTCGAGCTCGCTGAGAAGAAGGGCCGCTCGCCGCAGCAGGTCATGCTCGTGTGGAACATCACCAAGGGCCGCAGCGTCATCCCCAAGTCGGTGTCCGCAGGCCGCATCCAGGCCAACTACGAGATTGACGGGCTTGAGTTGACTGAGGAGGATATCAAGGTTATCGATTCGATGAAGGGCCGCTTCAAGGTGTGTGATGGAACCTTCTTGCCGCAGAACTACCACGAGAAGGTGTTCTACCACGATGACGAGTAAATATAACGTGATGGTGTGATGAAATGACAGCTGGATTTAAAGCATGATTTAGCGAATAAAAAATGTGTATAACTTGCAACCAGTGCCTAACTCTTCAAACTGTAGTCCGTAATGTAACTGAGATAAGATGCTTGCTTGTACTACGTGAATTGTGTTTCCCAGGCGCATCACATTTGATAACCTGGATTTGAAGCGAGAATGATACCCAAAAAGCGAGAACCACAAGTAGCAAAACAGAAAACTCAGCTCTTTGTTTGGATACTAAAATGTAGACGGGAAACACTCACAACCGTGGACGTGGTGGTGATGCACCCTGACAGACAAAAGACAAAAAAATTACAAAAAATATAGCAATTGCATGTTTCGATCATGCGACCTCCGGGTTATGAGCCCGGCGCGCTTCCGCTGCGCCAAATTGCTGTTTGAATGAAAAGGTGTGGCTAGTTGTGGTATGTGAATCACACCATGATTCGCATCCACTAGCGAGTCGGTAGCTCTGGTTCCCTTTGGTGGGGCAGTGTTTACCCCCACCATCAGCTCCAGTTACTCGTAAGCCCCAACTATAATGCTGTAAAGTGCAGTAGTAGAGTACCACAGTACAGGATGAACGCCAGGAAGGGCGACCCGCAGCAGGAGCATCGTCCACTCGCAACTACCACCTGTTGATCGCCGAGCCTGCACAACTCCAGAGCAGGATTCACAACCAATTGCAGCGGCAGATACACCGTGTGCTCCAGCCTTGGTCGCAGACGCACTATCTGCTTTTGTCATAGCAAATCGACCAGCTCAGCTCAGGAACACAACAGCGGGACAAGGCGCGAACGAGGGGTAAAGTGGTGGTGGGCTGCGCGGGCGGCGGTGCGCGGGCTGTTTATAATGGGCTGGGCTTCACCTTTGTGTTGGTTCACCAACACTCCGGAACTACCACGCAAAATGGCTTCTCCCCTCATCATCAGGAACTTGTCCTCGACGCCGATCGAGCTGAAGCTCATCGAGCGCTTCCAGGCCCCTGGACAAGCTCCAGCTAAGACTGAGGATAACAAAGAGGAGTCTGGCTTTGGGAACTTGACTAAGAACTTCACGACCCTGATGAACAATGTTACGAGCACTATCCAGAGCCCAAGTAACGTAGAGCTCGCGGCCAATGCAAAGAGCTTCAGCCACAAGGATGCCAACATCAGGATCGAGCCGTTTGAGGTCCGCAAGACGGATATTCCGCTCAAGGAGCGCGACGACCACGAGATTATGAGATTGACCTTTGAGAACGCGGGGCAGCGCTACAGGCTCGATGTCCCCTCTCCAAGCAGCAGGTCTACCTCCTTGACTCCTCTCCAGCAGAACTCAAAGTTTGAGTACACTGGAGTCTATCTGCCGCAGCACTCTTATCTCTCTCTCTACTCATCTGCGCGCCTCAACTCCTGGATGGGCAAGCTCAAGCCCCAGACTCCTCTGTCGGCGCTCTCTATCCCAGGAACTCACAATTCTGCAACCCACTACACTGCTCTTCCCTCCGTTCGCTGCCAGGCTGTTTCGGTCACCGATCAGCTCAACAATGGCGTGCGCTTCCTCGATGTCCGCCTCCAGCCTGAGAACATTGAGGATCCCAACGCCGACGGCCTCATTCTCGTCCACGCCGTCTTCCCCATCTCCCTCACGGGCAACAAATACTTCCGCGATTTCCTCAAGGAAGTAACCACCTTCCTCGACCAAAACCCATCCGAGACCGTCCTTATGAGTCTCAAGCGCGAGGGTGTCGGAAAGTCCACCGATGAGCAATTTTCCAAGATCCTACACGACCACTACATCTCCAAGGACAAGGGGCGCTGGTTCACCGACAACCGCATCCCGCGCCTCGAAGAGGCCAAGAAGAAGATCGTGCTCGTCCGCCGCTTCCACGTCGACAACGCCGTCAAGGGCTACAACAACAACGCCGGCTTCGGCCTCGACGCCTCCAGCTGGCCCGACAACTGCGAGGATGGCCTCTGCGTTGGCGGCACCATCCGCGTTCAGGACTTCTATGAGGTCGAGGAGAGCGTCAACATTGATAAGAAGATCAAGTTCAGCCACAACCATCTCGAGAAGGCCGGTTCGCTTGTGTGCCCGCTGCCTGGTGCGGCGAACGCGGCGGCGAAGCCCCACCCCTTCTTCATCAACTTCTTGACTGCGAGCAACTTCTTCCGTCCGGGATGCTGGCCCGATCGTGTCGCTGCCAAGGTTAACCCCGCGACGGTGGACTTCTTGTGCCGCAGGCATAACGAGAAGGAGTACTATAGCACGTTGGCGCAGAAGCGTGAGGTTGGAGATGGTAGCACGGGAATCGTGGTGTGCGATTGGGTTGGAGAGAAGGGAGACTGGGATTTGGTTAGGTGTATTGTCGGACACAATGCCAAGCTGGAGTTGAGGGAGAACAAATAGAGGGTTTATAGACCGAGGTGGTTAGATTTGAATAGCGAGGAAGGGAGAACGTAGACGACTAACAAAATATATTTCATGAGGCTTTGCCATGTGTCTTCTTACATTCTATGTCAATCCAGCACTATGAAAACAATATAATACATCCTCTCCTATCATACCCATCTACTCCGCCTTCACCTCATCCTTCGCCTCCTCCTTCGCCTCCGGTCCCTTCTCCTCCTCCTCCATCATCATCCTCCTCCCCTCAACCGTAAAAAACAAGCTCTTCCCCGCGCTCTCCAGCGCATTCGTAACCCCAGCCCCAGCACTCTGCAACAAATGCACAACCTGCGCCCTCAATCCCTCCAACCCACCCGGAATCATACCCACCCACCTCGCGCCCTCCATATCAAACACCTTGCCCTCCACCCTCGCCCCGAGCAACTGCAACTTCTGCAGCCCCGTCTGCACCGAATTATCATGCCACCCCGGGTGCGCCCTCCGCGTCGGCGCAGGGTATTCTGGCGCAAGCGGCGCCAATACCGTCAGCGCGGCCTTCAGATGCGCTGGGCTCACAGTCGGGAAACTTAGCACCGCAATCGGGCCCGCAAGCAACGGCGCGAATCCGTGCGCAGTCCTGGTTCCCTCAACCGCCTGGTGTGCCGCTTTACTGAGCGCGTGGCTCGCCTCCCCTGATCCAACAGCAGACGGGTCAAAGTACTCAACCACGCGTAGCGCGGCAGCGAAAATCCCCGTCTGCACGATCTGCAGCTTCACAGCCGACCCCGACGGGGCAGGCTCCCCAGCTAAAGCGAGCTCAGCGTCCACCTTCGCGAGAGCGGCGGCGAGCTCGCGGCGCAGCGAGGTCCATTCGGCGGTGTTAAGGTTGTTGTGCTGGAAGAGGATGAAGAGTGGGGTGGAGCGGAGGAGCGAGGCGTATTGGCGCAGGAGCTGGGTTTTGCGGAACTGTGCGGGCTTGAGGGAGAGGGGCTGGGTGGTTGGGAGACGCGATTTTAGCGGTGGGAGGGAGGGCGTCGAGGGGGCGTTCGCGGAGATGGTGGCGGTGGCATATTGGCGTGGGAGGAGAGTGGTGGTTGGGGTGTTTGTCGTGCGGAGGAGGGAGGAGAGGGCGGCCCGCGAGGGGCGGTGTATCCGTGGTGGCATGGTGGGCAACTTGTTCTGGAGGGTGGTGTTAGCTCAATTCATGGTTTTGGAAGGGATTGTGGTCGTGACGTACGGTGGAAGTTGCGTGGAGTGGTGAACTGGTGAAAGCTCTCCTGGTCGTTCCTCGAATTTAGGAATCGTCGCTCGGTCCAATAATTTTGGCTTCGAACAAAATTTGTTGCCTCAGGCACCCATGAATATGTCAGAGCACATTGATTGGGCACAACACAACGTGCCCGCCGATATTCTTCCGAAAATGGTACTTTATTCAATACTGGGTATGACTCTCCTGTGATATCTGTACAGTACATTCCAGACAAAGCGAACAGACAAACGATTTCTAGGCTGTTATAAAGTTGCCGCTGGGCACTGCCTTGCCCCAATTTGGTTCCTCTGTCTCTTTATTTCACATTCCTCCATTTTCAATCATGTCTCTCCAACAGATTAGCATCACGCCCTTGCTCAAGAGACTTTGGCCCGCTGGGGTCGAGCCCCACGTGAGCGCAGATGAGATCGCAGCTGCGATTTCGCACATTTTTACCAATCAGCTCTCGCCAGTCCAGATCGGGGCTCTGCTAACATGTCTTCATTTTTCGGGGAGGGACCGCACGGCGGATGTCATTGTCAAGTGCGCGAAGGCTATGCGGGATGCCGCTGCTCCGCTGGATAGGGATGCATTGGCCGAGGTTGTGAAGAGGAAGAATATGGGGGAGGGGAATTATAAGGGCGGGCTGGTGAATACAATTTTATCACTTGGGATGGACCTGGCTAACCCTAACAGGTCGATATTGTCGGAACGGGAGGTGATTCTCATCACACTTTCAACATCTCGACGACTTCCTCCATCTTGGCTTCATCACTTCTCCTTGTAAGCAAGCACGGCAACAGGGCATCCACCTCAAAATCGGGCTCTGCGGATCTCCTTGCTTCCACGCTGCCAGTTCCCCCAGTCCTGTTGAACGTCAGACCAGACACCATCGCCCAGGTGTATGAGAAGACCAACTACGCATTTCTCTTCGGCCCCGTCTTCCACCAGGCCATGAAGTACGTCGCACCAATCCGCAAAGAGCTCGGCTGGAGAACCATCTTCAACCTCCTCGGACCCCTCGCGAACCCACTGGAAGGCATCATCGAGGCCCGCCTCATCGGTGTCGCCCGTCGCGATCTCGGTCCCGTCTTCGCCGAAGCGCTCAGGATGACCGGCGCCACTAAGGCGATCATTGCGTGTGGTGCCGAGGACCTTGATGAGATTAGTTGCGCTGGAGACACCTACTGCTGGATGCTCAATGAGAAAGAGGTTAATGGCGAGAAAACGATTGATATCGATCACTTCACCGTCTGCGCAGCTGACTTTGGTCTCCCCGCCCATCCGCTGTCCGAGGTTTCGCCGGGGAAGGAGCCTGATGAGAATGCAGCGATCCTTATGAATCTGTTGGCGAACAAGCTCCCAAAGGACGACCCAATCCTCCATTTTGTGTTGATGAACACCGCGGCACTGTTCGTGGCGTCAGGGATCTGCGAGGCGGAGACGAGTAATATGGGACCTGGCGATGATGGACAAGTCATCACCGAGAGGGGTCCGGGAGGGCAGAGATGGAAGGAGGGTGTTCGCAGGGCGAGATGGACGGTTGAGAGCGGCGCGGCTTTGAAGCAGTGGAAGCAGTTTGTGGAAGTCACTAACGGCGTGGCGGGGGGGGAGGGTCTGGATATCTAGACTTGGGGATCTTCCACTGGAGGCCAGATTTTGGTACGACGCTTTAGAGAATCAGGTTATGGATATTTTTCCTAAAATAGCTGGTTGGCATCTTGGATTCTGGATGGTTTTGGTCCGAGTCTTGATGAAAATTGTAGAACTATTGACTTTCGGGTCTAGGAAACGGCGACGTTCATGTATATAGCGATTCAGATGAAGTAAATACGAGGATATGCAATAACTTGTGGGTTACTCTGGGCTTTTTGTATTTGTAATTAGTAGCACGAATAATTTCCGTACGATTTTATATTTATGTCAGACAAATAATACAATTATTTTATAAATCGGTATTTAATTACCAGACACAACCAACATCACCAAATAATTAATCAAGAAGTCAAAATATGTACTACCAGTAGAACAATAACCCTACAATTAGAAATAGACAAAAGAAATCAAATATTCTAAGCAAGAGACGACCATACTCTCATATAAAAGCAGCCCAAGCACGTGACAAAACCTTTATCTCCCCCATAATTCTGCCACCGCCTTCCACCAACAGCCGCCAAATATTTCGCGCCTCATATTTCTCAGCCTCCTCCCCTCCCACCACCCTCTCAACTCCAAACCCATCCACGCAACCTCGAACCCCCCAACAAACACACACAACATGTCCACGCGCGAAGCCTACGTCCCCCCCACCGCCGGCGGCGCGGTACCCATCGCAGGCCGCGACCAGGGATACACGGCTGCCTCTGAGGGACCAGCGATCAACTACCTGTGCGGCGACTGTAACAGCCGCGTGCCGTTGAAGCGTGGAGACCCGATCAGATGCAAGGAGTGCGGACACAGAGTGTTGTATAAGGAGAGGACGAAGAGGTGAGTTTGCGCGCTGGGTGTGCTGAATGGAAGAGTGGACGGAAGCTGACGGATGATAGGATGGTGCAGTTTGAGGCGAGATGATGGGGAGGAGGGATGTGATCAGGGGCAAATACTTTGGCGCGAGCCTTGGAGAGGTGGGGATGTGTGAATGGAAGGGAAAATTGGGGGCGGGGGAATATTATGAAGGCGTGCATGGGTCGGAGTACGGATGCGGGCGTTTTGAGATGCGGTGGCTCTGAGCAGATTCTACACAGTGAAGCTCTACCAAATGCAACAAGATCGAGATTTTTCTCAAGATCATAACTATTACTCTTTCGTGGCTCACGGGCCAATGCATTTGCGGCTGCGAGGCGGTCTAGGGGAGGTATTAAGGGTTGATTGTGCTTTAGTCCGCCTCTGGTCTGGGGACTTATACGGTTGTAGTCATAAATGGTTACGGCTTACAACTGTCATAAATGATGCGCTGGTAAGGTATTCGTGATATATTTCCTTTTGTGGTATTCAGATGCGCCTTGCAATGCCTCCACGAACGCCAGTTCCTAACAAATCCCCCAACCCTCTACATGCCCATCTGACTCGACCTCACGTATCTCGTGAAGCTGTTGTCTTCGTCCTGCGCACCACCTGATTTTTTCATGGCCTCCTTATACCTCGACTTGAGCCCCTCTTCCCTCTCTCCCTCATCACCCTCCGCATTAGCATCAGAGTCCGAGCTGTCCTCCAAATCACTGATAACGTCCATATCAACCTTCTCCTCTGGTGCGTTCGACCTTTCCCCAGAAACAGCCATATCCTTCATCAGCTTCCCCAGCTCCTTCTCTCTGCCCGCAGTCTTCTCATCAGCGCGCTGTTTCCGCCGCCTCTCAAGCTCCGGCTTGTAATCCCGGTTGAACTCGTCAGCCTTCTCCTGAACCGCCTCGAAGAACTCGTCAATTCCGTCACCGGTCATGGAGCTGACGCCGACAACACTCAGATGGCTGTAAAACTCCTCCAACATCAAGCTCATACTGTTCAAAAGCGACCCCATATACCCACTCCCCCCACCAACACCAACCCCACCCTCGACCCCTCCAAAGCTGCCCTCCTCCTCCTCCTGCCTCAACGACTCCTGGAACGCCTCAAAATCCGTCATCCACTCCTTTGCAAACTCCGCATCCTTGACATCCGTCTTGTTGAACACCAGAATCATCGGCAGCTTCGTCTTATACAATATACTGCACGCATACAGCATATTGCTCATAAACGTGCTTGTCGACGCCGTGCGCGGCGTATCAATAATATACGCCACCACGGTCGGGAAGCTCGACGCCAGCGAATCGAGGAGAATACTTCCCGACGCGCTCCACACAAACACCT
Source organism: Pseudogymnoascus sp. BL308 (assembly GCA_001630595.1). Classification (NCBI taxonomy): domain Eukaryota; kingdom Fungi; phylum Ascomycota; class Leotiomycetes; order Thelebolales; family Thelebolaceae; genus Pseudogymnoascus; species Pseudogymnoascus sp. BL308. Next base: position 12,891 of record LMYD01000582.1, on the reverse strand, counting down.
CGATCTGCCCCGGCGTGTCGACGAGGATATGCTCGATCGGCTTCTTGGCCGGCTGCGCCGGGTCGGGGAGGGTGCGCTTCTCGAGCAGCGTGATGATCTGGTCGATCTTCGTGGCGAACAGGTTGAGCGAGGTGAGGATTCCGCCGTTGGGACCGAGGTTGTAGCTCTTCATCACCTCTTGGTAGTTGACTGAGTCGCGGATGTCGATGTTGGACTCGAAGGGCACGCTGCGCACGGCGGGGTCGAGGTTGATGACGTAGGGGGGGGTCTTCTTTTCGTGGAGGTGAGCGTTGATGCGTTGCATGAAGGTGGTTTTGCCGGAACCTGCGGGGTGTTAGATTGGGGGTTGAGGTCGTGAAAGTGAGGAGGGAGGATGTACCAGCCATGCCTACGCAGACGATCGAGACGGGAGTTTTTGTGGCCATGGTTGCGTTGTGAATGTTATGGCGTGGAGGTGAATTTGGAGATAAATTTGTAGATGCAAGGTGGGGGTTGGACAAGGCTCGACTGATAAGCAAGCTAGACCCAAGGCTGATCAATCGCATGGTCCGTGCGTTTATGGACGTTGAAGCTTGGTTTGTGACGCGAGGTGATGAACTTTAATCAAGATATCTTGCGCAACGAATTATTTGGTGTCTTTATAATATATACCCAAAGAGCTGGATATATAAACAAATGCCTCCATCCATTGACAAAACCATGAGCTTAGCATAAATTACCCGCAGCAAAAAACCGGAAAAACCGCATCCTATCCTACCCTCAGCCAGGAAGAGCTGTCTACAAACCACACTTAAGCCTTGTCACCACCACCACCCCTAATCATGGATGACGGCCTCGACGAATTCGAGAAGACCCTAGCGGCCGAGAAAAAAGCCCGCGAAGACGAAGAATCAAAGTCTAAATCGCGCAGCGACCGCCACAAACACCACCACCGTAGCCACCACCACAAGTCCCGCGACGACGAGGACCCTGACCGCCGCCACCACCGGCGCTCCCGCGATGATGGCGACGACGGACACAGACACAAGCGCCGGCACCGCGACTCCTCCCGTGACGAGGAGCGCCGTAGGCGACACCGCCACGAGAAGACCACAGATCCCAAGGAAGACCTGCCTATCCCCGATGAGGAGGTACCGCAGTCTGAGGAACCGCTGGGAGTGGCGCCGCCGGCGAAGCGCGATGCGTGGATGACGGCGCCGGGAGCGATGGAGGTTGATTATACGCAGAGGGGTGCGAAGAAGGAGGAGAAGAGTACGGTGGAGGAGAAGATGGAGATTAAGATCCACAGGAACGAGTTGAATCACCAATTGAAGGATATACGGGATGAGGAGAGCGAGGCTGTGGAGCCGGAGGAGGAGGAGGAGGAGAGGGAGGTGGCGTATACATTTGGGGATAATGGTGCGCAGTGGAGGATGACGAAGTTGAAGGCTGTGTATAGGGAGGCGGAGGAGGGGAAGAGGTCGTTGGAGGATGTGGCTGTTGAGCGGCTGGGTGGCCTACGCGAGTTTGATGATGCGAGGGAGGAGGAGGTGGAGTTAGAGAGGAGGAAGTTGTATGGGCAGGGGTATGTGGGGAAGGAGAAGCCAAGTGGGGAGTTGTTTGAGGAAAGGAAGGCGGCAATGGCAGTAAAGAGGCAGAGAGAAGAGAAGGAGGCGGAGGATGCGGCGAGGGAGTTGCCGCAGGGGAGGGTTGTGGAGGAGTTGCAGGCCCAGGCTCCTGTTGTGCGGGTCGATCAGACTCAGCTCAATAGGATGAAGGCCCAGCTGATGAAGGCGAAGCTTAAGGGGTCTCCTGACGTCGCAAAGCTCGAAGCCGAGTACGACGAAGCAGCCGCCGGTCTTCTCGCCAGAGGCCCTGATGTCATCGTCCTCGGAGAAATGGAGAACAGACTCCTCGCCGGTACTCGCGGGGAAGTCGTCTCCATCGACAACAAACGCGGCCGCGAGCGCGGCCTCGTCAAGTCCAACGAAGACATGAGCATCGACGACATGGTCCGCGAAGAGCGCCGCACCAAATACCAAGCCGGCGGCGAAGGGCGCAAATTCGCCGAGCGCATCGCCAAAGATACGAAATTCGAAAACAACCTCGAGTACATCGACGACAACACCGCGAAGCTCGCCAAGACCGCCCCCAAGTCCGAGATGAACCTCAAGAACATGGCCATCGGCGAGTTCCAGAAGATGAACCGCATCCTCGACGCCTGTCTGCTGTGCCACCACGAGGACCGCAACCAGGCCCCCGCGGCGCCCATCGTGTCACTCGGCACCCGCACGTTCTTGACCTTACCTACCACCCCTGAGATTGCAGATGGCGGCGCGGTCATCGTCCCCATCGCGCATCGCACGAACTTGCTCGAGTGCGATGACGACGAGTGGGACGAGCTGCGCAACTACATGAAGAGCCTGACGCGCATGTACCACGACCAAGGGCGCGCCGTTGTCTTCTACGAGAACGCAGCTGCGCCCCACCGACGCCCACACGCCGCATTACAAGCTGTCCCCCTCCCCTACGAGCTGGGCGACACGGCGCCTGCGTTTTTCCGCGAAGCGATCCTGGCGTCTGATGAGGAGTGGACGCAGCATCGGAAGCTGATTGATACGGGGAAGGCGGCGAGGGGGGACATGGGGAAGTTGGCGTTTAGAAGGACGCTGGCGAAGGAGATGCCGTATTTTCATGTTTGGTTTGACCTCGATGGGGGGTTGGGACATGTGGTTGAGGATGCGAATCGCTGGCCTAGGGGGGATTTGTTTGCGAGGGAGGTGATTGGGGGGATGTTGGATGTGGAGCCGGATGTGGTGAAGAAGCAGGGGAGGTGGCAGAGGGGAGGGGATGAGGCGAGGATGGAGGGGTTTAAGAAGAGGTTTAGGAAGTTTGATTGGGCGCGGGTGTTGACTGATGGGGCGTAGAAGGGGTGTAAGATGGTGTTGGATGGGGTGTAGGTGGTGAATGTATATTATGACCACATGTATAGAGAGATGGGACCTTGAATACAGAGGTTTGACATTGGATATAATGTCTCTCGCTATAGAGTGATAGGCCTTGAATACAGAGGTTTGGCAATGGATATACTGCAACTCACGTACATATATCACATCACGTGCATCTCAATCACGTGCCGAGTACTGACAGATGCACGTGACGTGTCAAAGAGCTGCGTCATCCTGTCAGTTTCACCCACCGTAGAACCTGCTCCTCTCTTCACTACGGTAGCCCCTTCCTCCCCACCAATCCCAATCGACCCCCAATCTCCCAAGGCCCCCAGGCCCCCACGTTCGAATCTTTCCCTTCTTTCTTTCCTTCTTTTCGCCTTCCCTCCCCCCCTCGCTCGTCTCTTCTCGCCTCACCTCGCGTCGTCTCGCCTCAGCTCGCTTCCATCCCATCCCGTTCGTCTATCTCCAGGTCCCGCATCGTCTATCATCGTCTATCGTCTAGAGTCGTCTATCATCGTCTAGGGGCAGAGGCTACTAGAACGTCTATAACAAGTAATATCAAGTTTGTTAGAAAGTTGGGCTGCGGGGGGATTCAACGGATTACAGTGGATTGTAGTGGACTACGGTGGTTTATACTGGATCAGACTGGTATTATTACTTGTACTGTTTTTCCACTGATATATACACTACGAAAAAGTACTCCCAGTGCAAGTTACAGAGTCCTACAAGTATTACAAAAAGTACCTTGCAGTTCTCTTTATCCCTTGCTGCACGGCGCTGCACAGTGGAGAGATCTGACTTATTAAGACGAGGCTATACTGACTGGCCGTGCTCTCCCTGTACGGTACTCAAACGGTACTCACAGCAGAGGAGGATTCTACTGCTCTAACTGCTCTACTATACTTCCTATACGGAGCTACGGAGAGTACTCGACCCTTATTCTGCCTTACCACCCCCTCGAACATATTCTGGAGCTACACCAGTTTATCTCACCTTACTCACCTTACTCCTCAACTTAACCCGTTGATATTCAATACTGCAATCCCCTTGTGGTGGTACACAGTTGCATAATTTCGAATTTTGTTGTGCACCTTTCTTCCTCCTTCCCCTAAGAAAAGAGGAATTGCGGCGCCCCAGTCAGAAAAGTTCGGACCCCCCCCTCACCCACCCCCCAAAGGTTCAAGCCACCCAGCTGCCAGCCTTGGTAGATCGAAGAAACACCCGCGACTGTTTTCCACCACTGCCCCCAACACCCACGACCGTATGGATCCTACTCTCAGCAACCACCTCGACGTCGAGCTGCAGAACGATCCGGACGACCAGATCTCCCAGATCGCCCAGATCGCCCACGCGAACCAGAACGCGACCGCGATCGACTCTTCTGCACCCTCCCCGTCGATGTCGCAGCCGCAACAATCTGGTGCCCCGTCGTCACGTCAGCCTGCCAGCTACCCAAGTCCGACTTCCTACCCTTCACCTGGTCTTTCAGCAGCTCAGTACTCCTACCCTGCTCCAACCCAACAACTCGTCCCCGAACCATACCGCGCAAGCCCAACAGGGAGCAACAGCTCGATCTCACTGCCCAGCATGCGCACTCTCGACCCCCATCAACAACAAGCTCAACAGCAGCAGCAGCAGCAGCAGCAGCAACAACAGATGCAGCAACAACAAGCCCAGCAGCAGCAACAGCAACAGCAGCAACACCCGCAGCACATGGCTTCCCAGCTGCCTCCGCCCGTCGCGCAGATGGGCGGCCCATACTACCATAACAATCAGTCTCTGCCTCACCCAGCTCACCAGTATTCCAATGTCACTTCAGACCCAACGGGACAGAACATGCGATACGCGCTGCCAGGTCCAGACAACCGCGTCATGAGTGGCGGACGACACAAGAAGGTAAATAAAATAATAGAAATCAATCCCCAACCCCCATCCCCGATGCCTTATCCGCGACCGAAGGGTAACAGAATTTGACGATCGTCATCGCTGACACTCCATCCTTTCCATCCAGGAGATCAAGCGTCGAACCAAAACTGGCTGTCTGACGTGCAGGAAGAGAAGAATAAAGGTCAGTTCGCCAAAATTTCCCGCTTTCCACAATTTTTCTCGCGTCTGTCGTTCGCTCCCTTCGGTTGATTTGACGCGAGGCTTCGCTTCGTGCCTCTCGCATATCCCCTTAGATCGGTCCCGATCCATACCTTCCCTTCGCGTGTTCTCGTCTCGCTCTCGCGTCTCTCGCGAACCAGCGTCCCCCGCGTCCCTCACCCCAAACCAACCATACTAGCGCAACCATACTGACGATAATTCCCCGAATCCAGTGCGACGAAGCTCATCCCGCCTGCCGCAACTGCCAGAAGTCCAAGCGCGAGTGCCTGGGCTACGACCCGATCTTCAAGCAGCAGCCTGGCCCCTCGCCCATCCAGCCCGCGCCCTCGTCGGCGCCGCTCCAGGCCGCTACCCTCGCGACCGCCAACCCGTACGGCAACCAGCCGTCCATGCTGCAGGGCTACGGCGCACAGGTCCCAGCTATGGCTTTCGATGCGTCGCTGTCGGCTGGCGTGAGCTCCCCGGGCTCGGCGCAACAGTTCGATTACTCGTCGGCGATTGATCCAGCCCTCGAGGCGGCTGTCGCGGCCCCGCAGGGCGCGCCTCAGTTTACCCAAGGTACGGAGTTTTTCTATGGAGATGAGCTCTCTCGCTCCTCGCCGTTTTCGTCCAGCTCTAGCTCACCGCTCTCCCCGAGCACGTCGGGCTTTACCAATCCTCTTCAAGTGAGAAGCCGATTTGCGCGCCCGTCCATGTCCTACTCTCAGATGGCCGCTTTTCAAGCTGGAGAGGCCGGCGTAGACAAGTTGCATCCTGTAAAACCACTGCAGGTGTCAACGAAGAGCAATTCCCTACCCAACCACCGCGGATATGATGCTCCTCAAGTGAAAGGTAGCAATCAGAAGGCTGTCAACTCCGTGATACAATTCAACGGACTAGACAGGCACCACGCCCCTAGGCCTGGTAAATTTCAAGCGAATGACTGCCGCAAAATCATCAACTCTTCCCCCTGCCCCCGCGGACCACCCCTTACCCATGACGGAAGCGCTGACTTACCCCCCGCAGCCAAGCCCTGCAAGGTCGATGACCTCCTTCTAAAGCTGCCCTCCAAGGCCGAGGACTTCAAGCCCGAACAGGCCACCATCGACGAGATCAAGCACCTCTGGCTGTCCATCTACGTCAACGGCCTCGAGAGCTTCCTGGAATCCCGCTTCTACTACACCGACGGCCTCGAGTACCTCCTCAAGGACAAGATCGTCATGGAGCAGTTCGCCATCCTCCTCAACCAGTTCGCCAAAGCCACCCCCGACAACCCCGCCGAAATGCTCTACACCGCCTCCATTGAGGGCCGCGTAGTCTGGTCCCTCGCCTGCCTCGTCCGCGCCGCCGCCGACGTCGCGAAATCTTCCACCCCACCTCCCCGCCCCGATGGCATTCCCCTGGCTGAAGACCCCATCGAGGCCGCTGCCCGCCTCGCCGTCTTCGAGAACCTCGTCACCTCCCAGATCGCCGAGGCGAACACCCTCACTAAGCCGCCCGCGACGGGCGACTACCACAAGCTCCGCGAGATGGAGTTCTGGTACCACCTTGGCCACTTCGTGACGTTGCGTCTGCATGACAATGACCCCGGCTCGGCGAAGGAGGTCGATGAGACCCTCGCGGCCCTGAGGAGTCTGCTCGATGGCCGCGAGAACCGCGATGTCCTGTACTCTATTGCGATTGTGCGTGCCATCGGCCAGCGCGTATCGGAGTATGTTGAGAGTGAGGCGCCGCTGCATCTCGATGAGCAGGATACGAGGAGTAAACTCATGGTTGCCAAGCGATTTGTCCGCGATGAGGGTAACGGTGCTGGGACGACGAATGTCATTCGCCGCTTCTGCGAGTTGGCGAGTCGGCCTTGGAATCCGTGATTGCTTGGATCAAGGTGATGACTGGCGTCTGGAGGGAAGACGTCGTGGTGGAGGGGGGTGGTGATGGTAGATGTATTGTCTGAGTTTGATGATGTTTTGAGCATATAAACCATACGTGAAGAGGAGGAGAGGCGCCTTTCAAGCTTGCTTGCTTTGGTCGGAAGTTGAGATTGGGATCATGATCAAGGTCGAGATCGCAACATACCGTTCGTTGTCATCAAACGTTCTTGCAGAACCAGCACTTACGTTGTCGTTGCTGTTGCTGTCTTTCATCTTTAGTGACAAAACAAACTCGCAAGAAACTGATGACGACTCGGGGTTGCCGTTCCTACAGGTCGATTTGACACGTCCGCTTTGTATTAGGAAGGAAAAAGAGTCGGAAAGAGGAAAGAGAGAAAACAAGTCTGGCGTTACGTGGAGTCGTTTATACAACTTCTTTAACAGGAGTGGACAGGGGGTAAAGATAGCTACGCGAAGACGTGGCGTACAGGTGGGCTTAGCGACGGCATCATCGTCGCGGCAACGTGCTACGCTCTTTATGTGTTCGTTTAGCCTCTTTTAAAAATCCGGGGAAAAATCCGGGGGATGGAGTTTTCGGCTACCTTGTTTTGCAGGTTACGGGGGAGGCAAAAAGGATTGCTACGTTAGAGGATTGGAGAGGATAAGTTAGTTTTTTTGCTAGATTGGCTTTTCGAGAGAAAGCAGGGAGGATGGGGTGTATGAATAGGTGGGAGGTCGGTTTCTTAGATGGTTACTTCAATCAATCAAGATCACTCTCTATCATACTTGAGTTTTGTGCACTGTCTGTTCTTTTACTTGTCATTGCTTGAGGGCGTCTTTATTTACCCACAGTGGGGTCTCTAGAACACCTACTCAGAGGAAGGAGCCATGTCCTAACCTCACATCTATACGCATCTAAGGTCATAAACACATCAACCACATCACATCACATCACCCTCCCCCGCCCCTCACTACTTCGCAAACCCCTCAAAATACCGCTTCCTAAACGGATTCAAGTCATCCGCACTCACCCCTCCTTCCACCTCCCCACCCCCAACCTTCGTCCCATCAATCCCCACCAACTCTCCCCTCTCCTCTCCCTCCCCCCTCCGCCGATACGTCAACAGCCGTCTCGACCACTTATTAAAACTCTGCGTACACACACTCAGCAGCTCTAGATCTGGATGTCCCGGCACCTCCAGCCGAACCTCCTCATTCGCTGTCGGCATCCAAAATGCCAGCCGTCCGTTCTCTACTAGCGACCCAGCCGCGAAGGTAAGGAGGTCCCCGACCATTGCAGAGAATGAATACGGCCGTTTTGGTGGCACGTACCCAGGCTGGAGATGATGCGCATCTGGGCCATCATACACCGGCCCAACCCTCTTCTCCCGGTGACCTAACACCTTCAACCCCTCACGCACGCCATAGGGAGGATCACAGACAATCCCATCGAGGAACCGTCCCGGCCGTAACGGGCTATTCGTCAAATCCGCCACAAAACTATCGCCAAACCCAGGAGCAAGATCATACTGCGCGAAGTTCGCCCTAAGGTTCCTCCCCCCCTTCCCACGGATCGCGCGCCCATCGATGTCAGACCCGAATGCCAGCGCGCCGAAATGCGCACATGCTACGGGGAAGGAACCTGTCCCGACGAAGGGGTCGTAGAAGAGGGCTCCGGGGCGCGCGAGGGCGATGTTAGCTGTTATCAGCGCGAGCTCGGCGTCCATGGACGTCGTGCTGATATATTTCCGCTTCTTGAGGTCGTACTTCCCCACAATCTCTCGCTGGGACGTCCCAACCAGACGCCCCAGGTAAAGGTGCTGTGGGGTCGACGAGCCATGGGCCTGTGCATCGAATGCCCAGTCTTCCAGGACGCAGAAGCGCATGTCCGGGTTCTTGAGGGCGACGGGGCCGGTGAAGGACATATATGCGAATGAGTTGATGAGCTCGCAGATATCGGCGTGCGTGCGCGAGCCCTGGAAGCTGTCAATGGTGAATTTGAAGCTCTGCCCCTGGAACTGCGGCCACCAGGGCGTGGAGGTGGCGAGGACGGAGGCGTGCAGCGCGGGGTAGGTGGCGCCGCTGCCCCAGAGGGCGTAAATTGCTTTTGCGGTGATGCTGCGGCTTAGGAGGCGGCGGGCGGCATCGTCGGAGGGGAGCTTCAGTGTGCAGAAGGGTGACTGGGAGGGCGTGTTAGTAGGGGCGTGGTGGGGGGGTGCGGGGTACGTACGTCGAGGCTGTAGGAGATGACTTCCATGTCAATGCCTTCCAGGTCGGCCAGGGCTTGGATTTCGGGGAGCCGGAACGTCTCGTGCGTCTGGATGAAGCGGAGGAGGTACTCCATCTTGGCTCTGTGACCCGGTGGGTTTGCGACGGCGAGCACGAGGGAGGGGATGGAGGTGAGAAAGAGGTTCATAGTCACGTGCTGCCCCTCGATTTTTCTGTTTTGTGAAGTTGGGCAGTGGTAGCCTCGTCTTGGCGGTGGAAGGCTGACAAAGTAGACCCTGGTGCCATGCCAGACATCGACGTCTGTACTTGTGAAGGCAGTCACGGCTGGACAGTTGCTGGACAACAGCACACATGAGCGGCTATATACCACATTGTTATTACATATGATGCACATATAACAAAACCATACTTGTTTCTAAGAGCGGCTATATACTATATTATTATTCACATGATGCTTATATAACATAATTACATTTGTTTCGCAACGGATTTACAACATAATTACGAACTTCCCCCTTAGCACGAGACATCGCATCAGATGTCCGCCTCAACAAGCCATGGATACAAAGTCGAGCCGCACACTCAAGACCGCCCAGAAGCCTGCCCAGAAGCCCGCCCATAAGGCCAACAAAGAAGCGGCCAAGACCGTCCAGAAGCCTGTTCATAAGGCCGCCAACAAAGAAGAGGCCAAGCCCGCGCCCTCCCCAGAGCCCCCTCAGACTCTGCTCATCGATGATGAGGAAGTAGACGTCATCGACATCCGCGCCACAGGCGACATCCTCCTCGACATAACCTTCACCAACAGCCACTCGGCCCGCACAATCCTCGCTCTCAACTCCGCCCTCCCCCCGCGCCTCTCGCCCTTCTCGAAGCCCGGCCTGCCAGCCGACCGCACACTCTTCCGCGTGCGCCTAGATACCCTCACAAAGACTTCTGCCTACTTCTCCCGCCTCCTCACCGACGCCCGCTTCCAGGAAGCCACGAAGATAGCGAGCACCTTCGCTAGTCTCAAAGCACGCGACATCGTTCCCGCTGAGGCAGAACCCGCCGACCTGCCCCGTGTGACCATCACAGATGACGACGATGCAACGCACGTCGCGGGGCGCGCTCCCATCCTCGCAGACTTCCTACGCATCCTCCATAGCGGCGACGCAACGTCCAAGCTCTCCATGCCATACCTCGCGATCCTCGCGGTGATGGCGGATCGCTTCGACTGCGCGGCTACAGTGGGGAGATACGTGCGCGGCGCGAAGAGGGTGCCGTGGCCTCAGACGTACGGGACGGTGAATTTTGCGAGCGAGGAGCTGTTGAGGCAGAAGGCGCTGGTGGCCTGGTTGTTGGAGGATCGGGTCAAGTTTGCGGCGGCGACGAAGGAGTGTGTGTTTAGGGGGAGTGCGAGGTGGGGAGGGGCGGGAGGGATGCAGAGTGGACAGGTGGGGGTGTGGTGGGATTTGCCTGATGGGATTGAAGGTAATGTGGATTTTCTTACTGTGCTTGATTGAGTTCATGTGCTTGATGTACTGTACTTGGGTTACTGTGCTCAAGTTGCTGTGCTTAAGTTACTGTGCTTGAGTTACAGTCCTTGAGTTACAGTCCTTAAGTTGCTGTGCTTAAGTTGCCGTGCTTGAGTTGCCGTGCTTGAGTTCTGTGCTTAAGTGACTATGCCTTTGGCAGATTGGTTCTATTGCGCATTTCGTCGTTTACTTTATGCCTGCAAGGCTATGGTTTCAACGGGTTGACTCCTATAACGAGCCTCATCTCGAATATGCCTTATAGTTGAAGGAGCCTTATGGCTAGAGACGGAGTAGGAAGCCCTATTCATACTCTACCTTAGGAGGTTGCCTCGGCGACGAGCTAAAACGGTTATGAGGCTCTCAAATCCTAAGGACAGGCATTTCATGCACACGATCCTAATTATAGAGCTGACGGTATGTAGCCGAGCTCCATTATCGTCGAACTTGCATCCTTCATACAATCGCGTCTCTTCAGTCTCACTTCATACATCTCTATTCGTCTCGCGATCGGCAATGCAAGATGTTCTATGACTCTTCTGCTGCATGCGACTCCTTCCAGCTCGGTGAGATGGTCAAGTTCTTCGTCAACAAGGGTTTCTTTGCCTTCACCTCCCCCCTGCTAGTCAACGAGGAGGATTACCCAGAGCCGTACGATGGAGACATTGAGAACCTAATCACGGCTCTCCGGCAATGCCCCTCTTACCAGTACGACAAGAACCACGCGCACTGTGGATTACGTACAAGGCTCATCCCCGCGCTGGACTTCATCCAGGCCATGCTAGCGTCGGGTGTCGGCATCGACCGCGGAAACTGGAAAGCAGAGAGGCCGAGCACCTCATGGGAGAGCGCGGAGGCAGAGGAACCCTTCCGACTCACAAAGAGCGTGGCGACGGATTCTCGGCTCAAGCTCGAGGGCTTTCTGACGTCGAGCGCTTTGTCAAAGAGGTTCTTTGGGGCGGGCAGCTGGGACTGGACGCCGGAGGAATGAGGGGTAGCGCCGCTTTGAGGTCATTATTGGGTAAGCGCGGCGTTGTTTGGTATCCGTAGATGGAGCAATGATGAAAGGATGTGCCTAGGGGGCCATGCGTCACGATGGAGCCCTGGTGATCTTAAAGCTTAAATTTGTACCCTGGAGCGGTTTCTCGTAGTGATCATACCGAGGCAGCCAGATTATACCTCGCGGATCGCCCGCTCTGTCATCCCCGCAAGCCCTACACACCTACACGAGATCGTGGATCTGGCGATGATTTAGACACGGCAAGAACGGATGAGATTGTATAGTGATGGGCACACCAATGTGTACAGCCACTCAGCCGCAGTCCCAGTGCGCCGTGTTGGTAGCTCGGCAGAAGAAGCCTGCATTGTGATTGGTTCAACGCCCCCACCGCCTTCCGCAGCACAGGCCTTCACACACAGCCACAGCTCAGCCTTACTTGACCTTGTTAGACCCCAACCACAGGCCCACATACAATTCAATGCGTCGTTTTGCTCTAACATTCCAGCAATCTGGTATCCATATGCGCCGGCCAAACCAACCGAAGCGCTCTTCAAGGGGCGTCACGGTAAATCTGTGACCAATCTCCTAAGGGGCAGTGAAGAGAGAGGCATACTACAAGGCAACAGAGGCGAAATGAGGTCGGACTTGCCGTGTGTTTGGCGCCCATGTGAAGCGTTCCAACATGAGGAGTGTTGGAAAGTGAGATATATAATAGATGATGCTTGACTTCACCGAGATGAGCTTACACATACAACATCATACAACACTCGCTTTATATTATCAGACGCATCTGAATCATCCTAACCAGATCCGTCATACTTATCAAAGCCGTTTGAGATTCTTTGTTACCTCGAGACTTAAAGCACAAACTTCACCTTAAATTCACCCCGTAGCAAACAGCTACCACCCGACGACACTTATGTCTTCTCAATACAACAACCCCACGCCTCAGTGGCAACTACATCCAGGCGAGACCTCCCCATCCAATATCTACGGACTCCATCGCGGCGAAATCAACATCAACGCTCTGCGCGACGCTGGCTTCCACAGAGGCCCAGGGTCCGACACTGAGTTCGTGAGGAGTCCAGAACTCCGATCGCCCGGCATGTTCTCCTCCCTGAAAGCCTCCCTCCGCAAGAAGAAGAGCAACCTCTCCACCTCCTCCCGCAACTCCTGGAACTCCGCCGACGAGCGCGAAGCCGCCACCCGCAACTCCCCAACCCTCTCCCCCGTCTCCCCCATCACCCCTGTCGACATCCCCGCCG
>LMYD01000581.1:0-39217 GCA_001630595.1 Pseudogymnoascus sp. BL308 | reverse complement strand
AAGAAGGAGTTGGCGAAGTTGGAGGGGGGGGAGAAGGAGGCGGCGATGGGGATGGGGGCGAGGAGGAATGATGGGAGGCAGAATGGGGCGGTGAAGGAGGGGGGGCAGGGGGAGGGGAAGAAAGAGGAGGGGGAGAAGAAGGAGTGATTGGGAGTTGACGAGCCGGTGAGGCAGGATCAGCAGGAGAAGATCGATGTTGATGTTGATGTTGGTGTTGTTGGTGGTGTGTAGATACGTGGGGGAGGGGGAGCGTGACCCCATGGGGACGGTTAGTGGTGGTGTGGAAGGGTGTGGTGGGGGTTGTGGAGGGTGTGGAGGGGTTGGGTATGGATGTGCTCTCAGCTGTCGTGCAGTACGGCGACGCCGATGCGACGGTAGACGGCAGACAAGGACGTGGATTCAAGCGCTGACTTCACATGGGAGAGGTATAAATCATATAGATGGATAGACATGCTGTATTTACCTCGTAGACGTATAATACTTATTGTAAATGTAAACTACTAGCGTAGCACCGGCAGATGTCATTGTTGATCGCTGTTAAACGTCGTCGATCGTACAGAAATTACAGTGGATGTCCAGCAGAGTAGTGGAGGGAGCAGAAGAGTGGTCACGTGCGCATGTTCCTGAAGGGCTGATCGAGTTGTTGATCAGAGATACAATTTGCTAAATTTTCTCCATACATTACAGGGTACAACGCAAGTACCCCAGCTAGCGCCATTTCAGTGGAGTAGCGGTGGAGCTTGTGGTCTTGGTAGAGCCGTTCGGTCTCCCCTACCGAGTGTCAGAGACACACCAGCGACATCCCAGCATGCGCCAAAACACACCAAAATGCTATGCACCTTCCATGTTCCGCCGTTTGCCCCCCACTAAGACGCGACGGCGACGGGATGTTGGTGTGGGCTGGTATGGGCTGATACGGGCTCGGTTGGCTTTTCTATGGGCTGTGGGTTGGTCTCTGGCTTGCTATGGGACTCTCTGTCGTCTCTGTATGGCTTGTTCCAGTACTTGCTCCTACTTGCTCCAGTGGTAACTCCTTATTCTCCTACTTGTTCCATTGTCTAATTACCCCCTAGAACCCCCTAACGGCTCCCTAACGGCCCCCTAAGACTGCCCAAGACTGCCTAAGGGCCGCCTATAGATCTCCTAGGCATGTTTGCGGTGATCCGTTCTCAACCGATGCTCTCCCTATGGACAATCCGGACAATATTTATGGGCTGTCCATACATTTGTCTAGGGGCAGCCCATACATTTGTCTGCGGGTTGCCTCGGTCAATCCATACATTATCTGTGGCCTACATGGCCTATACGGCCTCTCTATGGACAACCCAAACCTCGCCGCAGTTATCTCTGCATTCTCTATGGACAACCCATAATTTACAGCCCATACGCGTACATCACCTGTGGATTTTCTATCGACGATCAGTGGATTAATCTAATCCTCTGTTCAGTCCCCCACGTGTGTGCGGCATATAGTCGCATTCCCTATAGGCATAGTCGCCTTCTGGCCTGCTCTTGTACTTCTCTTAACCATACAGATAGCCTCGTCATTGCCGAAAATGGCCTGGTCGCTTTTTCATCGGACATTATCTGCTTAGTCTCACTTTTTCGCCCATTCCACTTTCCATGTTTTCTCCCCCAGCAAGGCCAGCCCGCTATTTTCTTCGGAATTCCTTGGCGTCGCCGTCAGATCTTTTGTACCATGTTCTTCTTCTGCCTCATTTCTTTTCCCTTTCTCTTCTTTTAATTTATTGTTTTCTTGTATATTAGAACCGTCTATCTATGCCCAAATCCACATAGATTTCATTGACAACGCTCGCACGTGTTGCGCATACACTACAGCCCGCCAAGATGGCCAAGGATACAGCACCCGGTGATGTCATCTCCCCGTCCGATAGCTCAGACGGTCATGTCGTCCGCCACCGCACCCGCAGCATCGGTCACCTCTCCAACGGCCCCGACGGCGAGCGCAAGGAACCCAATGCCGCCCAGGAGGGCGCCGACAGCGACGATGCCCAGCTCCAGGCCGAGTTCGGGTACAAGCCCGTCTTCAAGCGCGAGTTTGGCTACCTGTCGACCTTCTCCTTCGCCGTGAGCATCTCGGGCCTCTTCGCGACCACCATGACCACCTACTCCTACCCTCTTTCGGCCGGCGGCGCCGCAGCGGCGGTATGGTGTTGGTTGATCGCGGGGTCCGGGTGCATGTGTCTCGCCTTCTCCGTCGCGGAGCTCGTCTCGGCCTACCCTACCTCTGGTGGCCTGTACTACACCGTGTCGCGCCTGGCGCCGCAGAAGTACGTGCCAGTCATATCGTGGATCACGGGCTGGATCAATCTTCTCGGTCAGATTGCCGGCGTGGCCAGCTCCGAGTACGGTGCCGCGCAGATGCTGCTCGCGGCCGTGAGCATGGGCACAGATTTCAAATATGAGATCACTGAGAACACCACGGTCGGCGTGATGGCTGCGCTGACCGTTCTCACGGGCCTGGTTAACTCGCTGTCCACGTACTGGATTGAGAAAATGACCAAGGGATATGTCATCTTCCACATTGCTGTGCTGGTGTCGTGCTGTATCGCTCTTCTCGTCAAGACAGAGAACAAGAACTCGGCAAGCTTCGTCTTCACGGAGATCGAGTCGAGCTCCGGATGGCAGCCAAAGGGGTTCTCCTTTTTGTTTGGATTCCTCTCTGTGGCTTGGACCATGACCGATTACGACGCCACGGCACACATCACGGAGGAGATCTCGAACCCTGCCAAGAAGGCGCCCTGGGCCATCTCTGCTGCCATGACATTCACCTATATTGGCGGTTTCCTCTTCAACATCGTCCTAGGATTCTGCATGGGTCCATCCTCCGCCGATATCCTCGGCGCCTACCAGCCCGTCGCGATGATCTTCTACAACTCGCTCGGCAAAACCGGCGGCATCTTCTACACCGTCTGCGGCTTCATCATCATCAAGTTCGTGTGCTTCACCGCCCTCCAAGCCACGGCCCGTACCTTCTTCGCCTTCTCGCGTGACCGCCTCATCCCCTTCTCCCACGTCTGGACGCAAGTCAGCCCCATCTCCGGCACGCCCCTCACCTCGGTCTGGCTCAGCGTCATCCTCTGCATCCTGATCAACCTCGTCGGCCTCGGCTCCTACACCGCCATCTCGGGCGTCTTCAACGTCTGCGCCATCTCCCTCGACATCTCCTACTGCATCCCCATCGTCTGCAAGCTCATCTTCGGAAAGTTCAAGCCGGGGCCATGGCACATGGGCCGCGCCTCAAAGTACATCAACACCTGGGCGTGCATCTGGACCGCGTTCGTGAGCGTCATCTTCCTCCTGCCTACCGAGTTCCCCGTCGCGGCCGATACGATGAACTACGCTTGCGTCTTCTTGGTCGCTATGTTCGCGTTTTCGTACCTGTACTGGGTGGTGCGCGGGAATAGGTTCTACACCGGGCCGCTGGTGGAAGGGTATGAGGCTCCGCAGGAGGGTGTGGATGAGCAGGGGAGCGGGGTAAGTGGAGAGTCGAAGGCGGATGAGCTAGTGGGGGAGAAGGTGGCGTAGGGGATGAGAGGTATGTTGGTCCGTGCGTCTTGACTTTATTCTCAGGGTAGCAAGCGGTGGTGGAAAGGGTGGTTGAGACGAGGTATGTGTGTTTATTTAGTATTGTATGATAGATAGGTTTACGAATTGAATTTCATTGCCGATCAAGCAGGGGAATGAAGATGTTTGCGATGTCTGTGACTGGGAATATTGCTAGGCTATTCCTGCAATAGATGCATCAATGCCTCGCGGCCGCAGAGGTCTAGGCTGATGAGAAACTCGGCGAGGAGGCTGATAAGCACAGGCTGGACCTTTCGCATGCAAAGAAAATATACGATAAGGAACATAAGCACGCCAAGGAGGTCTTCGGGGTCAACGCCCGCTTAGCTGCCGCAGAGACTGTAGGAGTCCACAAGCAGCTTGGTGGTTTTGACCTCAGCCCCAATGAATTCTACAAGTTTGGTTCGCGCTCGAAAATCACGCTCGAAAATCACAGCTTGACGACAAGATCGTCATGTGATGGGAAAGAAGAGAGGTGGTGAGAAAGGCAAGAGGGTGGCGAGAAGGAGGACCGGTGGCATCAGTAGGGCTGGCTATCACGCCCTATTGTTTCTATGCAACACCTCTAATTGTCTTCAAGACCGCCACGGTTCTATCATATTCATCTAGGAAATCTTGTAATCCTGTAGGAAATCATTTATCCATGGCTGGGTCTAATTTCGTACGATGCCACGTCGTTAACTAGGTATTTTGGGTGACACGTGCAGTGGCCTTTGAGATGGGAGATAGATCCATGGCAAATATCCTACCTTCAAGTCTCGATTCTTAATTACAATATCTATGTGAGACCATAGCCCCATCAGTATTCTACGTTCTCAACCTTACTCTCATCAACATGCCACATCCCCACCACCAACTCCCTCGCCTTCACCAAATCAACCCCCTCAATCCTTCTCTGCACCTCCTCCCTACTCTTCTCCACCCTCTCCGCCACTCCCTCCCACTCCACCATCTCCCCTCCATCCAACTCAACACCTACCAGCTCCCCCCCTCTCTTCCTCACAACCCCATCCACAATCACAGTCTCCACATCCCTGACACTACTATGTCCTACAACCGCAACCACAGGATCCCACCCACTCACCCCCACCATCCCCGGACTCCGCCCATCAACCACCACCAAATCAGCTAGATACCCCTCACGCACACGCCCTATCTTGTCTCCCATCCCTACCGCCCTTGCGCCCCCGACGGTGGCGAGATTGAACGCCTCTCTCGCCCCGCCTGCTAGCTTCTGGGGAAACTCACCCTTGGCTAATAAGGCGGAGTTGGTCTCCTGTCGTGCAAGCAGTAGCGCAGCCCGCGCTTCGGAGAGGATGCTAGATCCGCAGAAGGCGTGGCTGTCTACACCCAGAGAACCATGGACGTCAGAACGCAGTGCCACAGGCCATCCGAGCGCAGTTTGCGCTTCCGAAGTGGGTGTGGATGATACATGGACACCAGCGGCATGAAGCAAGCTATGTTCATGGGGCGTAAGGTTCGTAGCATGCGAGAGCACAAGATCCGGTCCCAAAAGTCCGTAAGAATGCAAAAGCTCTACCGTAGATGCATTCCCAAAAACAGCATTCTTCGCAACATGCGAAGTAATCACCTTCACCCCGGCTTTCCGGAACCGCTCAAAGATCCCGATGACGGCTTCGCGGGGGAGGAAGTAGAAGTCGAAGCCGAGTCCGATAGTTACGCGGCCGTTGGCGTGGGGTTGGGCGAGGGCGAGGGATTCGAGTTGGTCTAGGGACCACGGGGGAAGGATGGCGGGGGAGGGGACAATGGTGGTGGCACTCCACGTGCTGAGCGGGACGGGGGGGTTGGCGTAGGCATAGGTGGAGCGCAGACCGGAGGTGGTGGTTGCGGATAGGCATTGCGTTGCTGGGGGAGTGTTAGTACGTGTTGGGAGATGAAAGAGGTAGGAGCGATGGGACATGGATGAGAGGGAAAGAGCGAGGGAGATGGGGTAAGAGGGAATGAGGCGAGAACGAATGGGGAAGGAACGAGGGGTAAGGCGTGAAGACGAAAGAGAGGCAGGGGCAAACTGGAAGGCCGAGGAGGCAAGAACGACGGGATAAGAACGATGGGGGAAGAGTGAGTTGGCAGGAGCGAAGCGGAAGGAGTTAGGCAGGAGCGATGGGACAAAATTGAAGAGGCAGGCGCGACTTACCATGCTCAGGAGTGTAGTTGCCGTGTGAATGGTCGAGTACATAGGTAGTTCCTGCGTCGATTGCTTCAAGGCAGCCTGCTAGCTGACCCCAGAACATGTCCTCGGGCGTGAAGTTATAACTCTGCATGTTGCCTACGAAGTCTCGAGATTAGCATTTTTGCCCATCGCCTGGGAATTATGATGATGCGGTACCTGCCACCATATACTCCAGCAGCGTCTCATCAATATGCCGTCCCTTCAACTGCGTCTGCCATACATGATGGTGCGTGTCGATGAAGCCCGGAGACACGATCTTGCCCTTGCAATCGATGACCGTGGCGCCATCGGACACCTCTATATCCTTCCCAATCTTCGATATTAGGTTCCCCGTGATGAGCACGTCGGTATCCTTAAGGGCAGTCACATAATCGTCGTCGCCATGGTAGAGAACTGTTCCGCCCTGAAGGAGGATACTTGACGTCATGGTGAATGGTTTATACGATATATAACCTTATAATTGATTCAATTTACAACTTAGCAGGGGGCGGACTCAGGAATTTAGATGGGGCTTCCCAGGAGACTTATATATGGGACGGTTACACGTAAGGGAAACTTCATATTCCTTCATGTTATTCAAATATTGAGACACAAGTCTTATATTTGATTAGTCGCGCTGACCAACGATTAATCCGCCAGGGCGGTGGGCCGGGTGAGTATTTTCCCATATTTCAGCACTCTGTTCCGTTCTATGACGAGTCCATTTGATAGTGATTCTGGGCAGAAAAAGCGGTATTATAGACCCGTCGCACGCCAAAGCTGGGCCGGAAGCAGGAATGTCAGATTTCATAGCTCCAGTTTTCTGTCAGACGGATTTAATGTAGCCAGTAAATGTCGATCGGAATGTTGCAGTGGGAAACCCGAAGGCCCGAGTGTTGGGTAAGCTGGGCGGGATTACGTCCTCTTGGGCCCCGAATTCCGATCCAGATCTGATGGGAATTTGTTAATAACTTCGGAATATCCGGTCCATGGAGTTGTTAAAAAAGCTGCATATACTCCAACCTTCCCCAGATGCTAATATCTTCAGCGAGCCTTTGTAATAAAAAAAAACTTTATAAACGGCCTCGCACCGCGCATACGTCAACATAGTCTTTGGAGCCCTCAACTCGTACTCATCACGCCATCCTTAGACCGTTTCAAGGCCTAACGCTCCTTCCTCAAAAGGCCACAGAGAAATAACGAGGTGGGAATAGATCTGTATATCGAACATAGAGCTTCAACAATTCGAGGTACTCTATCTATATAGTCCTGTATAGTCCTGTATAGTCCCTATATAGCCGGAGTCTAATATTGTCCGTCCCGCCCAATTTAGAGTTCGACGGGAATAGGAAGGCTCGGCCCAAATGCTAACTCTACTTTGGTGGGGAATGGAACATCACATACACGTGACAAGTTGCCTTTATTGGTGCAGCGCAGTGCAGCAAAACGCAGCACGAGCTCAAGCTTCTCTCCCCACTTTCCCCATGTCTCGTCGCATTCGGCAACTACAGTACACACCCAAATTAAAGTACATATATTGTGGTACGGGGAATAGCATCAAGCCACACTAAGGCGTCAACATCAGCCTACCACATTCTGACTTTTGCTTACTTTGGTAGCTCTGAACCCTGTATNCCCCCCCCCCCCCCCCCCCCCCCCCCCCCCCCCCCCCACTCGCCCCATCCAATTATGTGGTCCTCAAGGGGCCAACCCTCACTGGCAGCACACCCTTTGGCCGATGGTGTCATTGCAGGCATAAAGTAACGATCATTATGATCTGCCAGTAGATATAGCTTTCGTATATATATCAGTACCTATCCCGGAGTCTTTCACTATGGATCCCATTCTTTCCTTCTCATTCTTTGCACTTCCCACGTCAACTCATAGCTCGAAGAAGCTCTGCCATCAGCTAGGACGTCATGGGGGAGGTAGAAGAAGCTCCGTCGCCAGCTGCATCGCAGCGTAAGGCCGACGACCCCCCGCCAACATACAATGACTCTAAGCTCGAGGCTGGGGTTATCACGGTGTCCGAGGGAGACACCTTTCGTGACGCGGCAGATGCGGTGGTTGCGGCAATCCCCAAGGGCACAATTGACCCGGTCTATGAGGCGAAAGCTCGTGTCTTGAACCATGCGGTAATTTAGCCAGAGGCCTTTTCCCAACCACTCCGTCATTATCGGGCAGCTCATAGCTCAGAGACTTATTGCTCCCAGATCCAAGAAATCGGGATGGGGTGGTATCAGTGGCAGTTGTTCATCGTCGTGGGGTTTGGCTGGGCAAACGACAATCTGTGGCCCATTGTGACATCTTTGATATGTAAAGATTCCTCGCTCAATTCGCGTTTCCTGTTTCCCATACCTTTTTTTTGCAAGAATGTTAACAGCTTGCAGTCACTCCGATCAAAAACGAGTTCCATCCGTCAAGACCACCGCTTCTCAGTCTGGCACAGAATATAGGTCTCCTTGCTGGCGCTATGTTCTGGGGCTTTGGCTGCGACATCTTCGGGCGGAAATGGGCTTTCAACTTCACACTTGGTATCACAGCCGTCTTCGGGCTTATTGCTGCAGGTTCCCCCAACTTTGCTGCCATCGGAACCTTTGCCGCCCTTTGGAGTTTTGGCGTTGGCGGCAACTTGCCAGTGGACTCAGCTGTCTTCCTTGAATTCCTGCCGGGGTCTCACCAGTATCTCCTAACCATTCTCAGCATATATTGGGCGATTGCTCAAGTGGTGGCTACTTTGGTTGCCTGGCCACTACTGGGGAACCTTACGTGTGAAGAGAACACAGTGTGCCACAAATCTGATAATATGGGCTGGAGATACTTTGTCATAGTGATGGGCGCGATATCAATGATTGAGTTCTTCATCCGGTTTGGCTTTTTCACGGTCTTCGAGTCGCCAAAATACCACATGGGTAAGGGCAACGATGAAGAGGCCGTCCGGATTGTCCACGAAGTCGCCAGGAGGAATGGGAAGGTTTCCAACCGTAAGCCTCTGCACCCCGCCGTATTAGCACGTTGACTAAAACCAACAGTAACTCTCGCCGATCTCCAGGCCTGCGACCCAACTGGTGATGGTGCACAAACCGACGCAGCCGCAGCTCTAAAGCGCAAGCTCGAGAAGTTCAACCTGACACACGTGCGCGCCCTCTTCGCAACTCCGAAACTGGCAATATCTACCACCCTCGTCATCTTCATTTGGGCGTTCATTGGATTAGGTAAGTGAATAATGGCACAAATGAAAATAGCTAGTCTAATATCCAACTTAGGTTACCCGCTATACAACGCCTTCCTGCCATATCTCCAGGCCATACGTGGCGCCGAGTTCGGTGACGGTTCAACCTACCTCACCTACCGCAATTCACTCATTGTGGCCGTCCTCGGCGTCCCAGGTGCACTACTCGGTGGTGCCCTTGTCGAGGTCCGCGGCTTCGGGAGGAAGGGCACTCTTGCTGCCTCGACAATTCTCACAGGAGTGTTTCTGTACGCCTCAACCACAGCAGTCACATCCAATGCTCTACTAGGCTGGAATTGTGCATTTAACTTCTTCTCGAACATAATGTATGCGGTGCTATACGGATATACGCCCGAGGTACACGGAAAAACCACGTGACTTTGAGATTTACCGTAACTGACAACTTAAAGATATTCCCAACAAAGGATCGTGGAACGGGCAATGCACTCACTGCGACGGCGAACCGGGTCTTTGGGATTATGGCTGTAAGTTCTGTACTAGTTTGCCCGTTGAGAAGTGTCAGTTTGGGGATTAAATGCTAATATTAACGCTCAGCCCATCATTGCTATGTTTGCAAATCTAGAGACGTCAGCTCCTGTGTATACCAGTGGAGCTTTGTTCATTGCGGCAGGCCTGCTCGTTATTGTCTTGCCCTTTGAATCACAGGGGAAATCGAGTTTATAACTTGAGTCTGGCAACAGAAGGATGGCTGGGGTGTTTGCCTATTGGGTGTACCAAGTACTGATATTGAATGTTGAGTATATATAGAACCTATTTAAGGTTGCAAATTATTATTTTATACTTGCTTTAGCCAAATAAATGTGATAGTAGCAAATTCGTATATATGAAAATGACCGACAACCTAATAATAGTTTTACCTTCTCTTGGCTTGCATCCTTTCGTGGCAGTTGGCGCGGTGGCTTATTATCCCGATCTCGCCAACTGCTTTCCATTGTCTTCAACACCACAGAATCCCACGGCCTGTCATGTGCCAACTACGAGGCTGAGAACCAAAGTTTCCACCAGAGGGGCCTCATTCGGGTCATCTCCCAAGATGAAAACGCCTGATGCACTGGCGAGACTCGCATCCGAGGTTGGTTTCCCGGAAACCACTGGTACATCATCCCAAACCCTACACATGGACCTCCCAACATTCACACCCTTCCCCCGCCTCCCGACCGAGATCCGCATCGCCATCTGGCACGCCGCCTTGCCATATGATCTCTGCATAACCAAGCTGCACGTCCACAACAAGAGTATCACGCCGTGTCTCGTCGGCCACGCCCTCTTCTGCGTCAACCGCGAGTCCCGCACGGAAGCATTCGCAGTCCTGCGGAACGCCTCACCACCATACAGCCTGCCCGCTGAACCACAAGGAGAGGTAATCTCCCTCGACCCGAGGATATGGAATGACACTCCCCACATGTCCGTCGGCAAGGCGCCGATAGACGCTTCTGTCATTAAGGTCGACCGTGCACAGCGATTCGTCGCTTCGGCGATGGTGGATAGTGACGGAGGCCGGTTCGACAGCGTGTCAGTTGACATGCGGTTCTATTCGTCGTATGGCCGCCGCACCTCTATTTCTGGGGGTCCACTGGACTTTCGGGGTCGGCCGCTAAGGATGGAGTTTTTTTGTGTTGCGAAGCAGGTAGGGGTGGGGATGAGAGGGGGGGCATTCTATGTGAATAGTGCAGATGGTGAGAATGGGATAGGGCTTGGTGGTAGGAAGGGTCAGGGGCCGAATAAGCCTGTTTTGCGTGTTGTGTTTATGATTTACTGAGATGCTTGGGGGGTCTATGTAGGTACTGGGAAGGGACTTTGTAGATGAGGGGAATGCTGCAGTGTAAGCCTGGATCATTCTTCATTTTTTACAATAGGGACCCTATTTTTAAACTCCTAACCATGGGCAAGGCCGACGTGGCTGGGGGAAAAATACGCGGGAATGTAATATGCAGGTAGCCTTCTAGGACACCAACAATTGGGACGGGGTCATATTTCACGCCTGCAATAAGAGATAGTGCGTCAGATCAGATAAATGTTGGATTTCGAAAATATAGCTATATATCTCTACGATCCGTCCGAACAATCTGTTTCGTTGCTTCATTATTGAGTGAGGGAAGGTTAACCAAGGGTATTCAGCTCGGTAGTGTTCCTGGAAATTGTATCCAGATCCTTCTCTTCTTCGACTCTTGGAGGCAGACGGCAGTGGCGCTGAAGGCAGCCATCGCCACTTCTATTCCCGCTTGCGAAAGAGGAAAAAAACGCAGAATGCCTCTCTCATTATCATCAAATACTTCCTTCTGCCGACTTCCGACTTCCGACTCCCAAAGGACTTGCAAGGGCCGTATATCTGCCATCGAGCGCCGCGTCTTTGTAGTTTCCCCCGTCTCATGTCCCTTCGGGGAGCTACAGCCCCATTTATTAGGTATTTCCCGCATTTGCAAGAATTAGTGGCTGATTTCTGCCTAGCGGCCGCTCTCTCCGTCTACTTCACTCAACACCGCTTTGCCTCCATGTGCTCTCCTAGTTTAGGCGCCACAGTCATGAGCCGTTATTGTTGGGATGGCGTGGGATCGCCGATGAACTCGATAGGGTTTCGATAGAACTTCATTCCCGTCGCACAACGCACACACTTAGCAGTTCTAGACAATGGCCTGGCCAGCCCGCCTACGGCAGTAATTTCTGCCACCGCAAAGATCAAAGCTCGAGGCCAGAAGCTGCCATAGGTTCTGCGCGACCCAATTGTGGATACATTCTGCGTGCGACGCTCCGGGTTACTCGAGGATAGCCATTAGAACGGTGCAATCCTTAAAAATAAGTACCAAGTCGACATATGGTATCAGAGGCTAAAGTCGACATTGCCCAGGGACGCGACAATTTTGTCTTCGTCGGTTACATGTGTTCCGGATTGTGTTGTAGATGGAGAAGATTCGATTACTTCACCGCTGGTTCTTATAGTGTCGTCTCCAGTACCATTGCTACTAGTAGTATTGGTAACAGTTCGTTGTCTCAGTTCTTCCCCTGGGACAATGTCTACTGCAGTAACATTCACCGCAGTAGAGTTCGCTTGGGTTCCTTGTCTGATAACTTGAAAGGACCATGTAGGCTCAAAGCTCTGTGATTTCCAGGCTCGGCCAACTCGCTCGTACATCTCGTCGATTTGCTCGAGTGTGAGCTTGGACGTCTCATACACCATGAACCAGACGAAGAAGAACGCGAAAACGCAGCAGACTCCCCAGACATAGAATATCTGGGGGCCTAAGTGCAATGCACCTGGACCGCTTCCTAAAAGATATGGGGTCGCGTATGCGATTATAAAATTCAATAGCCAATTCGACGAGGTAGAAATTGACATTGATTTGGCGCGGACTTTCAGCGGGAAGATCTCAGCGGTAACGACCCAGCATACTGGACCCCAGGTAGAGGAAAAGCAGAATAGATACATGCTTATAAATGCCAAGTACAACTTATTCGAAGTATCCCCAGACAAGCCGTGGACAGAGCCAAGTGATGCCACAATCAGCTGGCAAACAGCCATGCAGACAGCGCCGACCATCAGTAGCCGGCGACGACCGAGCGACTCGACAAAGACGATGCCTGGGAGTGTTCCGATAACATTGACAGAGTTTGCGATCACCTGAAACAAAAACCCCGAGCCGATGATATCGTTAAAGAAGGAGTTTCCAAAGTAGAAGATGAAGTTGCAGCCGCTCAACTGTTGCAGCATGAAAAGGCCACAGCCGGTAAGAAGGCGCCGGCCGAGATGAGGCGTTCCGAAGAAGACATCTCGGTAGGTAGATGGGCCAAGGGAAACCTCGTAGGCATGGTTCGCTTCAATTTCTGCAATCTCGTCAACCAGGGCTGGGTGCGTGATGTCTAATCGTCGGATGCGTGAAAGCGACGCTGCTGCCTCGGCATGGAGGCCACGCTTGATAAGGTATCTCGGCGTTTCTGGCAGGACGATCATGCCGAGTACGAGAATCGCTGCCCAAAGGTACTGTAGTGCCACGGGGATTTGGAACGATGCGGGGCCGTTAATGGTGTTAGAGAAATATTCAACTATTGCAGCTATAAGCAGTCCCACTGTGATTGCCAGCTGATATGTGGAAACCAATACGCCGCGAACCCATTTCGGTGCCATTTCGGATTGGTATAGAGGAACGATAACAGAGATCATGCCCACGCCGACGCCAGCGACAAATCTAGTGGCAGTAAGTATTGTCCAAGCAGATATTTGATTGATGTCGCATACCTTCCGGCCACATACAATGGGAGGGCCATTGACGCGACTTGAAGAGTGACTCCAATTGAGAAGACGCCCGCAGCAATCATAAGAGCACGTCGGCGGCCAAGCTGATCGGCGAGCGGAGCTGCAGCGAGCGCGCCGACAAATGTTCCAGCGCTGAGTATAGACACGACCTCGGCCGTTTGGGCAGGAGTCAAGGCTTTCCTTGTGTGATCGTCGGGATGGACTTCGGTCGCGAAATGTTCGAGCCACCAGGGTGTCGCGATGATGCCGCTGATGATCCTGTAGCCCCAAAGTTAGCTATAAGTCCGTTCCAAGCATCTTAGGTAGATCGCAAGCTGGTGGTGTCTTACCCAGTATCGTAACCGTACAGAAGACCCCCAAACGTGACGAAGAGGCCGATCAAGATGGCCGGTGCAGTCGTGCCGGCTACATTGTCTGGTTTTTTCCAGAACATGGCGACCGCAAGACCCTTCCTCCAGCGGAGGGCCCAGGTCGTAGTTGTTATCAGCTTTGGGCGGTTTTGTGGATGACAAGAGTTGAGGTTTGTTTAGTTGTCGGTGATCTGCAGATGATTAAAGTGCGGAGAAAGAAACATCATTGGATGAGACGAGGTGTAGTCGAGCAACAAGTGGGCACTTGGCGATAGCAATGGTGGAGCCGCCAAAATTTGGGGTTCTTAAGGTTCTGGGGGTGGGTGGAGGAAGGGTGGAGGTGTGGAGTATAAGTAGGGTGGGTGGTACTCGTAAGCGCGATCACTCCACCATCACCAAGACTTTTAGGCCAAGGTTCATCAATCAAGGGGGGGAAGACCGACGAGAGTAGCACGAATAGACAGCTGCCAACAGCAACAATAACAATAATAATAACAGTAATGTCTCAAAGTAATAAAGAATGTCTCTGGGCTGTCAGTACGGCAAAGTATACTTCGCATAGGAGATTACAGAAATATTAATTAATCTCATAGGCTCTGTTACTTGATAAAACACCGTGGGTTTTGAGAACAGAATAAGTTTTCCACATGTGAGATCTCGACGGAACTGGCAGCCAGTACGACAATAATATCACCGAGGAATAGAGCTTTTTCTTCTCGGTGCCTCGGCAGCCCGCAATGAACGCAGTAAGCTTTGCTGACCGGGATTCAAACATGAGGTTTTTGAACGGGGTGGCTGATCACTCCGGGATAGAGCCCCTTGGCTCCTCGGCATTGTACAACGAGACGGCAACGTGCATAGAGGCTATAGATTTACCACTAAATTTATAGAGACTGTGTTGCTGAATGAATGCAGTAAGGTTTGAGAACCGGATTTTTACTGCGAGATTTTGAACGACAATAACCACTTGAGCCCCTTCCTCCCGCAGCATCGTACAACGATACGGCAAGGCGCATATATGCGCCAACACACTCAGCCAACCACATACTTTGGCTCTATTCCCTCAGCCTTACAGCTCCTCTTCAAAACAATCTGGTCCCAGTCCACACCATCCAATATGCGCAGATTCACAGGGAATATCTCCAGCCAAATGCTCTGTATTGTATCTGGCCATTTCGCCGCTTCTTCCGGCAACTTTTCCTTGTCAATATACACAGATACGCCACAGACGGAGCAGAACTTGTGCTGCTGGAATTTGCGGCCCATCATGTACGCTTTGAGTCTGTTGGTCGGGTCTAAAATGGATACCTGCGGGCGGAGGGGATACATGAAGATTGTGCCATTCTAAACCGATGAAGTGTTAGATGAGAATTATTTAGAGGGACACGAATATTGCAGCAAGGCAGTAGCAACCGCACGGATAAAGAAATTGCGGAGTTGTGGTATAATAAACAAAATACGTACCCGCATACAAATACTGCAATTGCATTCTTGGATATACTCCATATGCTCAGAAAAGGGGCTTCCGGGACCTCTAATTTCTGGCATAGTCTGCCCCTTGCTTGGGAGAGGCTTTGCCTTGACCGCTACGCTTACACTACCACAGTGACAACGTCCAGTTAAGGTGCTGTGGTTCACAACATCGGCAGTGGGCAAAGAGCCGGCGAATTCCTTTGGCTTGTATACTGGCTCTGTGGCAGCTCCATCGTATCTGGTAATATTAGCGGGCGGAAGATCAAAGTGAGACTGGTAGAGCAACTCACGGTTTTCTCTCGAGGGCCCATATATCAACATTCATCAATGTCCTAGCCTGCAATCATCATTAGCCACGTAGAAGAATCGGAAGTCCTTGTATACATTAATCCCCACATCGGTGCCCTGGCTTTTACCGTGGGGCCGGCCCAAGACATTGGTCCCACACATCGGGCAAAACTATGGCGGTGAGTTTGTCATTTTATAAATTAATGGTCGATGATACCTTATGAACCATGGAGCCGGCCCCAAAGTCATACTCTTTCAGTATTTCATCTCCCCTGACAATGTTGAAATGGCTCGCATCTAGAAAAATCCATTTATAGCCATTCTTAAAGCAGGTATTGCAGTTGCACTCAATAAAGCTTTTCAATTCGGGAATTTGGATATTGAACTTGAAGGCCCCGCAGTGGCAGTTGCCTGAGTAGGCCTTGAGCTCAGGGTTCTGTTCGGACATCACCTTATTTGGGGCCGAGTCAGCGATTTTGATACTCTACTTGAATATTGTGCGGGAACATCTACATTTTATAATTGTCGAATCGATTTTAGGTGGTGATCTAGCGTCGCTAATAGGCAACTATAGTTGCGCGTCGTCAACAGCCATTGCCTACTCCGCATACGATCTAAACGAAATAGGAAGGACTGTTTATATAGCACCAGATACTTCGATACTGGCGCATCAGTCTAGGCTTAAATCTTATTGTCCGAGAGGGTTTACCCCGCACTTATATCGTTGATAAAAACTACCATAAGTTTGCCTTGTGCCACTATCGAGAATGATTATTTGTCTTAATTTCAATCTATAAGATGTAGCAACTTTTTCCAAGCAATTATGTTCAAGATACAATGTACAAGAAATGGATTAGAGAATAAATACCATACTGCTTGATATATGATAAACGAAAACGTGTGTGTGTTCAAAATGTTATCGCCGCTTGGTGTAAAGAGAACTTTGAATGACGGCCACCTCGCCTTTCCGTGGCACCAACACTATCCCATCGCCCGTCACTGCACACAATCCTAGCATCTTCGTAGTCACCCAGTCCCTCGGTAGGAAGAAGTGCCGCTGTGCCTTCTCTTGGTCGGAGCCGATGTTCCATGAGCAGATCCAAAAGCTTCGATCCATAAACACTAGCCTTTCGTTCTCAATAATTCCTAGCGAGTGCTCAATCGTGCCATCGATCTCACTCGGAATTATAATTGGGGTAATACTGCGCGAATTTATCTCTTGGATGTCAGATAAATTAATTATTTGAATACCCGATCTGCGATTATCGTAGGGGCCTCCTTGTGAGATAGACATGATGGCGTAGCCTCGGGTCGCGGAGACAATAATTTTTTCGACGTATTCCTGGGCTTGTTTATTAACCTGTAAAACAATAGATGTCGTGCTGATGTCTCCCTCCTATCCAATTTTAGGTTTCGCCAAGTGAGGCTTGTTAATATCCCACTGTGACATTATTTGTAAGCCTTTCCATGAGTAAGATGAGACAGTGTCGATATCCATAGCAAGAAGCTGGTCCTCTAAAACAGGATGGTTTGCCCATTTATGACTGCCGTCTGATTCTAGTTTTGCACAGGCCTCCTTTGTTGAGATGTCATATACAATGACTAATTTATCACCAGCAACGAGTAAGAAGCGGCCTTTCGGGTGAAGAAAGATTTGGTGTACCGCGCCGCTTTCTCGATGACAAACTTTGTAGAAGAGCGTGTCGAACGCAAATATTTCCCCAGCAGGTGTCAGCACACATCCTTTCACCGTAAAAGAATCAGTATCTGAATATGCCATATGGTTGCCATCCTCGGATATGACGAGAATGTCGACGGCCCCTCCCCCCTTTGTATTTCCGGCCGTCTGAGGTTTCAATGTGGATACATTATTCACCTCTACTAGGCCATCTTTATTTCCATGCCAGAATAAGCCACCAAATGGTCTCGCAGCTAAAGTAGTAATAAGTGGTCGTGCATCTACAGATGCTTCGGAAACTTGATTTGGAATGGCTATACTCATGGCTTCGGGATCTGATTTATTGTCGTAATCTTCCGACTCCGGAAGTCGAAAGAGTGAATTTGGCTCCCAGATGTTGCAATATGACCGACGAAGATCATAAAATCTCCTACTATCCATGTCAAAGCAGATATCTGAAATGGCATCTTTAGAAGACAGTTTATAGAGCATTGAGAAATGCTCGTAGTTGTAGACCCTAATGGAACCGCCAGCGTAATCACTCGAAAGAATTAGAACTCCGTCTGGGCTACACTGGAGCCTCGATGGATAAAAGTTTCTTTCATGTTGTAGCTTTGGGGGGCTAAATTCCTCAAATGGATCCCATTTGAAGACGATACCGGTCGAGACCCCGATTAGCTGTTCTCCACTCGGATGCCGGACAACCTTTGCAACACTCATCCAGTCCGGTTTAGAGCCGACTTCGTATCGGGGCCTGCTCCTGCATACATTTACTAGGGTGAGCTCCTTTAAATCCCACACTTCCATCCCAGAACCACGGTATGCAACCGCTACTAAGGTGTAATCTGGATTAAACGCCATATCCGTAGGCATGTTTAAATATACACCTTCCTCAACCTCTCGTAAAAATCCGGAATTGATGAGACTCCATGTTGACGACTCCTGATAGAGGGCTACTGCAACTCTCCGAGAAGCAAACCCTACAACCAATTTTGTGTTATTGTCTGAAAACCCGATAGTCATAGCGCGCGATTCTGGGAAGTTTTTTATTGTATATAGCTCTTTTCCAGTGGTGACGTCCCATATTTTTGTCGTTGTATGCCCGTATGTTGCAAGATGTTCCCCAGTGCTATTAAAACACATGGCAGTGATAAATTCATCATGCGTAATAGCTGGAATTTTCTCGAGGGTTACACAATCCCAAAGAAACACCTTCCCTCGAGTTGTTAAGGCTGCAAAATGACGAGTTGAGCAGGTTATTTCAGTTGCTTGGTAACCACTATCAATTGCAATCCGCCCAAGACAATCGTCCCAATCGTCATTTGAAATATTTCTCACCAAGAGTTGAGGCTGCTTGCCAAATTGGCGAAACATGGCCGATCGGCGAGGACAGAATTGAGGTATCAATCTCTGAATGGCTGTTGGATCATCACTTAAATAACTGCTAAATTTGCCGATTATCTTTAAGAGGTCAATTGACCAATGTTCGACCACTTCTAGGCTTAAACTATGCTGAGAAAGTTGGGCTGCAGAGCCGATCTTTCGACGTGTTGTAGCAAACAAACGTAGAACCCTTGACGCGGTTATTATAACTTCTAGCTGTTTTAGACTTGCTAAGACTCGAATCCAAGAGAGGACAGCGGACGAGTTAAGAAATTTAACAAGTAAGATAAGGGATGCACCAGAAGCAGCTGAACTGTAGCTAAGATGGTATGCCCACGAAGCTGCAGCATAAATAGCAAACGGTGGTGCATCCCCTTGGCTTAGACTTTTCTTTTGGCTTAATTTTCGTCGGCTTTTTTGCTCTAGGAATATAGATATTGATTGCTGAAATAGATTCTCATGTATATGCTCGGAGTTAAATTCGAAGGGTAGCTTGGCAGTCTTCAGTAGATATTCCCGAGCTGTTTTATGGACTAGAATTATTGCGTCGTTGCTATCGATGAGGACAAAATGGCCGCAAAGTTGTGCAATGGTGTGCCGCAAATCAACAATAACTGGTATATTGGGAGGTAATGACTGTAGAAAATCATTGACAGTTAGAGGGCGCTGACAGTATGTAGCCCAAGATAGAATCGATTTCGCAATAACTTGGTCAGACGGCCTAGCAAGACGACAAACTGTAGCTTCCATCCGCCTATATACGGACTCCATGCCAGATGGCATTTCCTCGAGAACTTGTGATATGCTCTCTAGACTATGGCACCGTAGAACCTCTTTGGTAGCGAGGGTTACCCATAGGAAGTTCCCTTCAGCACGGCTGATGATTGCTTCAAGGACTTCTTGTTGGAATTTCAAACTGCCATGCATATATTTCATCTCGCTCTCAGCATATAATCTAATGTCGTCTGAATTATTAGATAATGGCAACCGAGTAAGCAACGATGCTGGAGAAATGCGGTCAAAGGCTGTAGTAATATCTGGCAATTTTCGACTGGTAACTAGTAGCCGGACGGGTATCCGAGAAGACTCAATACTCTGGAAGAATCCCACGATCGTATTAATAGAGTCAGACTCGTCGAGAGCATCGATAATAACATATAGTGGCTTTGGCTCTTCGATTTTAAATAAAACGCCAATGAATATCCGATCCCAAATCATCTGTGGCGACATTTTTTTGATAGCAACTCCACGGTCTTTCATTGCAACCAAGGACTGGCGAAAGGTGGGTAGCTCCTGGGCAATTTGATAAATGAGAGACTGTAGCAAGGAGCCTGGCAACATTTTCCGGGAGTCTCCGTATCGAAAAAAATAGTATGCACAAGGAAGGCCTCTCCGTTTCATATCTTGAATATAAACAGCCGTCGTAACGGATTTTCCGTTTCCTGGTTGCCCATAGATCCATAGTACTTTAGACTTAAATGGATTGTCTCTCCAATCTTGAATTTCCTGAATTGAAAGGGCATCCTGGCAGGTACCTCGTCTCCATAGCTGCAAAAGATATATATAATCGTCCTCCGGATTCAAGAACGTCCCAAGGAGTGATACAAGTTTTTCATTTCCCGCTGTAGACTGTGCTTGCTGAAGTTGGGCTTTGGCATCACGATAGCTAGAAACCAGTGACTTAATTACTCCCTTGATACTTCTGTAACTTAGATCCTCACGATTAGGAAACTTGCAGACATGGTGGTGATCTGCATTCAACGGCGTTGTTACTTCCTGCGGATAACCTAGAGTTGATGATGCCTTCTGAAGAATCATTACGCGCTTTGGTCCAATTGTAGTTTCTAGAGTCCCATAAAAGGAGAATATCTGCAATCTCGGTGCATACTTCCGAAACCCTTCATTGATGTCCTCGATGAAAGGAGAATTTTGCTTTAGTTCACTTACATATCGCTTTGGCGAGTGATTGAATATTGATACCGAAAGGATGCGGTTGAGAGTTTCTCCGAGATTCGTTCCCTGGTGTGGCGTAGAGAGAAATATGACAGCCTTAACTTGTGATACAATGCCCTTAAATTGATCGTCGTTATGTCCTTGCATTATAGCTTTCTTAAAGACCAACCCGCCCATAGAATGGACAACGAATATAATCGGCCAATGTCCTACATCCAAGTCCTCTCCAAGGCTGTCCTTGCCAAACTTCATGTCGAACAACAGTTGTTTCGCAAAATCCGCAATACCAGCAATACTATTTGGCCCCTGAGAAGCGAAATATGCATTCTAGCCAAAAGAAAGTATTCTAGCAGTGCGTATGTCGGGTTCAGTTGGCAACCAGACCTCCGGCCAGAATAGATTCTCATCGCGATCATAGGACCATGACATGCGACTACTTCCTCCTAGCCCGTGAACAAATATGATATCTGCTGTAGGTTCATCAAAACTTGGTGTATATAATATCGACAATCCCAAAGGATCATTTCTTCGATCTATGGAGCGTTGGCGTGCATGCTTCTTGCTCCCTGGAGTGGTAGGAACATCAAGTCTTGATATTTCGCTTTGCTGAGTCTCAGACGCACGAGAGCCAAGTTTAGAATCGATAGCCTATTGGCTTCATTTTTTAAAGTGGTGTCAAGTGTCGAACTCGATGTGTTGGTAGGAGTTGGAGGGGCGAAAGAGGTCGTCACTGTCTGGTGGTTTGCCGCGGGGTACGTCGTAGTACGGCTATCTTTGAAGCCAAGCCTAGCTTTCCACTATTTATTCTCCTGTCAGCATTGCAAGCTCTAACAGTAGGGTAGACTGCGAACCTTCATCGTGGTTATGCAACGGTCGCAGAGCAACTCCCTGAAGAAGTTGCAATACTAAAAAAAACCAAGGCTCGATGAACAGCACAGTTATAAAACCGAGAATTTGTTTGAATCGGAAGGTGCGGCATTGTCTGACAAGAACAACCGTATCCAAGAACTCATGTCGCCCCACGAAGTATCAGAACGCACCATACGTAGGGATTCTCTAGGCGCCAGTATGCAAGATGTGTATCAAGCGTCCTGCATGATTGTTGGCCTATGAGTATACTTCGTAGGTTTCAATGCTCCTCTACTATGCCCCATAATTTGTCTCATTTACCCTCACGACTTCAGCTATGGATACAATGAGTGACAACAAGGTTGTTGGAAATATGATAATTTATGATGAAGTTCTCTTAAGTAAGGTGGCAACAACACGCTTTCTTCTGCCTTTGTCTTTTTAACGATAAGTTAGTTCTTCCCAAAAGTGCTAAAGCCGTCTCCGTATAGAGCTATGGAACGTCAGCATGGTCCCAAACAGGACGAATCAATGCCACGGATGCTAACGGCACGCAAACTAGTTATTTCTTGAAGGTAAGGCACCGCACTATACTCATCTCTACCTTTTCATATTTGAAACCTCTCTTAGTATGTCAGCAATGAACATGGAAAGCCTCGACTTAAAGGCGAATACGTTGGAATACCTGAACTGTACAATACCGCAAATCAAATAACCCCAAAACCGTATGGCTGGGGCAGAGTTGCCTCGGAGCCTTGCCTCTAATTCTACGTCTGCGACTTCATCCCACTCATCCACGATATCCCCAAACCCGTCAAGCTGGCCAAGCTAATTGCGAATCTACACAAGCCATCCGTCTCTCCAACTGGGAAATTTGGCTTCCATCTCCCAACTAGCCAGAGCTAGATGCTTCGATGGAGACTACTCTCGCTGAAGTCATCCCACGACTCATTGGCATTCTGGAGAGATTGTAGGAGCATCAAGCCTCGCCTCATCCATGACGACCTCTGGGGGACTAGCATTGGCACCGATGCCAGCACGGGCAACATCTATATTTTTGACGCTGCAGTCTACTGTGCACACAACGAGATGGAGATGGAGTTATGGAGGATAAACCACAATAAGATGAAAGATGAAGTTTACCGACAAGAGTACGCGGAGCAGCTTAAGAAGAGCGACCCAGAAGATGAATGGGATGACCGGCTCAAGTTGTACGGGGTGAAGACCAAGCTGATGTATTCTGCGGGAGTTACGAAAGGGCGGATATTCGACACGAAGCTTTGGAGGACCTTCAGGATCTGATTGCAAAGTATAGTGGTGAGAATCTGACTAGATAGCATAAATGCAATTATACAGCTGTTAATTGCAAAGTAGCGGACGAGTTTATGTTATATTTCACTAGAGAATCGATTATAGCAACAAAAGTCACCTTTCTAGCTGCGAATGGCACACAGGATGGGATTTCAAGGATACTGGCGGCCAAATATGAATCACTCATTGATACAGAAGTACTGCTATTTTAGCTAGATTATAGTTGCCTATCGCCTGCGAATTTCCTGAGGGGATCTATTACTAATGGTAATTGTAGATTCACGGTGAGAAGTAAAATGGTGTTTGGTGGGAGTAGTGCGGTGAGAAGAGGGAAGCGGTGGCAGGAATTGTGATGGCGAGATTCGGTAACATTTATCGCCAAGGAGATTTAGGGGGTTCCAGCTGGAGTACTCATCATACCCGTCGTTCATAACATCCATCAATGAGGCAGAAGCATGCTGTAAGCGTTTTTAACCACACAGTTGCCTCGGCGGCCTAACGTAAATGTGGCTGGCAAATACCGTAGTCACAAATTTTGGTAAATCATAAATCATACAAAGGTGTAATCCATAGTGCGCTATTGGTGCGCGACAGCATATTACTGAATAGTTATAAATAGAGAGAAATCGCACCTCCAACTTTTGCCTCCCCCCTAACCTCCTCTACACGCAACTAATACGGCCATACCCAGTTCGTAATCTCATCCGGGTCTGCGCCATGCTCAAACGCCCAGTTCCGCATCTTGATCTGCTCCTCCAGCAACGCCTCCCTTGTAGCCGCCCCCCTATTATGCAGTTCACCTTCCAAGCGCTGCAGCGCATCCATGGCAAGACTATACCGATCCGTCTGGTTCCTAATCGCTAACTCAAGCGGCGTGTCGATATTCCCCTTCTCGCGGTATCCGCGGACGTGCATGTTCGTGCTACCGGGGCGCTTGTACGTCAGGCGGTGGATGAGGAAGGGGTAGCTGTGGAAATTGAAGATGATGGGCTTATCGGCTGTGAAAATGGCGGAGTAGGCGGAGTCGCTGAGGCCGTGTGGGTGATCGACGGAGGCGATCAATTTGAAGAGGTCGACGACGTTGACGAAGCGGATCTTGAGGTCGGGGAGGTGCTCGCGGAGGAGGGCGACGGCTGCGAGGGCCTCTTGGGTGGAGATATCACCACAGGAGGCTATTACGACGTCGGGATCGGCGTCTTTGTCGTTGGAGGCCCATTCCCAAATCCCAATGCCTTTGGTGCAGTGGATGACTGCATCGGGCATGGATAGGAACTGCAGGTGATCCTGTTTGTCGGCCACGACGACGTTGACGTAGTTCTCAGAGCGGAAACAGTGGTCCATCACGGAGAGCAAGCAGTTGCCGTCAGGGGGTAGGTAGATGCGCACAACTTCAGGTGATTTTTGTGCTACGACAGCCAAAAACCCTGGATCTTGGTGAGTGAAACCATTGTGATCCTGGCGCCAGACGGTGGCGGTGAGAAGAATGTTCAGAGAGGCGATCTTAACACGCCATTCGGTTTCAAGTGCCTTCTCGATCCACTTGCAGTGCTGGTTCACCATCGAATCGATGATGTGTATAAAGGGCTCGTAGGAATTTAGGAGGCCGTGTCTCCCTGACAAGAGATAACCCTCCAGCCAGCCCTCGACAGTGTGCTCCGAGAGCATCTCCATTACGCGTCCTGCGAACGCAAGGTTTCCTCCATCGGCATCTTCCTCAAACGTCTCAGCCATCCACACCTTTTTGCCAGCAGCATAGATTCCGTCCAGCTTGTTGGACTGAGTCTCATCCGGTCCGAAGACACGGAAATTATTCAGGTTCTTGGATATGATGTCGCGCAGGTAAATAGCCATGTTTTGCATCGAGGGCCCTAATGCGTGCCCATTTCTGGCCACTTCAATTGCATAGTCGCGGAAGTCAGGGATATGCAATGGCTTGCGCAGTATCCCGCCGTTCGCGACAGGGTTGGCGCTCATACGACTCTTACCCGTCGGGGGAAGCTCTCTCAACTCGGGGATAAGCCTGCCATCTTGAAAGAGACGCTCTGGCTCGTAACTTCGCATCCACTTCTCGAAGATGGTAAAATGCTCCTTGTTCTTTGCAATATCGGGAATTGGGATTTGATGGGCACGCCAAAACCCCTCGAGGTAATGGCCGTCAACGTCTCGAGGAGCAGTCCACCCCTTGGGGGTGCGGAGAACAATCATTGGCCAAAAGGGGCGGAACGCCTTCCCAGAGTCGCGCGCTTTCTTTTGGTATCCGCGAATTTCCGTGATACATTTTTCCATGGTGGCTGCCATAGCCTGATGCATAGTTTCGTGGTCGCTGCCTTCAACAAAATATGGCTGCCAGCCGTATCCGATAAAGAGAGCTTCAAGCTCACGGTGGCTGATGCGTGCTAATATCGTCGGATTGTTGATTTTGTATCCGTTCAGATGGAGGATTGGAAGGACTGCACCATCTACGATTGGATTGAGAAATTTTGTGCTGTGCCAGCTGGTCGCAAGAGGACCCGTCTCGGACTCTCCGTCCCCAACCATGGTGATAGTTATGAGATTCGGATGGTCAAAGACGGCGCCAAAGGAGTGGGAGATGGAATACCCGAGCTCTCCGCCCTCGTGGATGCTGCCTGGAGTCTCTGGAGTTGCATGGCTTCCGATGCCGCCTGGAAAGGAGAATTGCTTGAAAAACCTCTTCATTCCGTCCTCATCTTCGGATTTGTCTGGGTACACCTCGCTGTATGTTCCCTCAAGATAGGCTTGGGAAAGGACTGCAGGTGCGCCATGACCTGGCCCGGAAATGAAAAAGGCGTCGAGGTCGTATTTCTTAATCATCCGGTTTGCATGGATATAGGTAAATATTTGTCCGGCATCCGATCCCCAGTGACCAAGCAATCTTGCCTTCAGATGTTCCAGCTTGAGAGGTTCCTTGAGAAGCGGGTTGTCTTTCAAGTGTATCATGCCAAGGCAAAGGTATAAAGATGCTCTCATGTAGTCATCTAGCTTTTTCAGCTCGTCGGGTGCCAATGGGGCACCCTGAACGGTTGACCTAGCCTTGCCATATGGTGAGATACTTTTGACT
Organism: Pseudogymnoascus sp. BL308; assembly: GCA_001630595.1. Lineage (NCBI taxonomy): Eukaryota > Fungi > Ascomycota > Leotiomycetes > Thelebolales > Thelebolaceae > Pseudogymnoascus > Pseudogymnoascus sp. BL308. Next base: position 13,593 of record LMYD01000581.1, on the reverse strand, counting down.
TTGATGTCGGTCTCAGCTGGGGTTGCCATATTTGCGGATATGCCGGGAGCCAATTCAGACTGGGTCGTTTATAACTGAAGACTGTTTCTCCTGGTCACAGATTCGGTGGTAAGATCCGAGAAATATAGAAGGGCTGAGGGAAGATAAATAAACGGCAAAGAAAAAGAAGGCAGAGAGAGGATATGTGGGATGAAGAGCAATGCTGGCGGGGTTATCAATGGTGTTGAAAAAGTATGATGACGTCGTCCATTCATGGATCCGGAACCGTCAGAGGAGTCGGCGGAGAAGCGCAAACAGGCATGGTAGATTATACGAATAAACTTGCGCGATCAATTTAGGTAGACCATTCGCAAACACGTGGATCTTGAGTAACTGTAACTATTTATTTAACTCTGTATTGAATAGCAGCATCGCAATGGTCTTTGTATCTCCGTATCAACAAAATTCATGACTTCCAAAAATATCTGTATCCATCCAGGTCACGGGAAAGTGACGTAATTTTAGGGGTCCGGATAAATAGCGAAGCCTGGTTGACTAAAACTACCGGCACGTGCGGGGACCGGGATGAAGCCACAAGCGTGGTAGTCACGTGTTTTCGTGTACCTTGTTACTCTCTTGTGACCTTGCTTAACTTGGAGCAGCTAAGGCAGCCAAGCGTAGATGGAAATTGCAGTTTGCTCTCCTATAGGAAGGTCCCTCTCTCCTTTTTACTAATCGTCTACATGATCTCCTCATGATTTCCTTTTGATCATCCTCTTGTGGGGGTTTTTCTCGTGAGATCTGCCCTGCCATGCCAGCATTTCTATCGCGCTACACCAAGACACTACGGAGTACGCTATACGCACTTTAATTTACTACTATCCACTCTATAGTACGCTCCGCACGAGCTGTCAGCCGTCAGATGTCAGCAAGTCGTATCCAAACAGGCTAATAAATATGAATCCTCCTGCTTAACATCCAAATCAGCCTCGCATTCCGGCTAAGCCGCGCGGTGTGTACGTGGATATTGGCTCTGTATGTATAATACCATGGTATGCCCTATAATATGCACCCTCGGACTCCTCGCCAGAGCTATATCAAGCCACAGAAAAAATCTAACATGGTGGAGTAGTGATCTACAGTTTTGCACAAACACCACTGGGAATCGGGTCGTGTTCGTCCCGAGTCTTATGAAATATCAGACGAAAGCTTGTCGACTCGCTTTCCAAACTCCTAGTTTGACCACCTCGCCGACTCCGAAGGAACCCCTATAATGAACCGTGCGCTAGCTTCCCGGCACTCAGCTTCGAGGAGCTGGGATGTTGCGTTGCCTGAATTAATTGACACCATCACCATATTGCGCTGACTGTTATATAGTTCCACCCTATATAGCCGCGTCGGATTCCCTTCGAGCGAGGTTGGGAGAAGGTTCCTCACTTCTGTTTTACTACTCGTGCGGTTAGGCGATGCAATATGGATGTAATATAAGCATGCGGCACAAACGCCAGATGCGGCTCCCAGCTTATTACGTCCATATTGACAGCCAATCTCTGCCCGCAGCCAGCCCAGGCCTTCGGCCAACGAAGTCCATACGGTAGGTCCCCCAATTGTGCAAGCATATTCTGCCAAATCTACCCTGCACGGACACTGTACTTGATATCCCCCTGTCGGTGTCACAAAACATCTAGAGGCATATAAATAAGGTCGGCCCTTTTTGTTCAAGTGGGTATCTGATCCCAATTGCCTTCTCCGTGGCTTTTAGATAGTTCATCTCTTCTCTCACCCTCTTCATAGCAAATAGATATCATCTATTTGTTCCCTCTCTTTCACCATGTTGGCCAAAGTCTCCAATCTTCTTGCGGCCTCTCTTTTTGCCGTCGTTGCGGTTGGGTCAAATATTCACCGTGCTGAAGATGGAAGTTACGGCGGCGATGAAGTAGATGCCATCTCCGCTGAGGGTCTTGCCAAACTCAAAGAATGGACTAGCAGCAACCCTCCCGCAGGCAACTGCACATTGGAAAACGCCGTCATTCGACGTGAATGGTATGAATCTGTCCATACCTATGGTATTCCTTTAAACTAAGTAGGCCAACTCATTAGGTCGGCCTTCTCTCGACAAGAACGTCTTGATTATATCGATGCTGTGCTTTGCCTCCAGAAGAAGCCTCCCACCACACCAACTAGCATCATCCCCGGCGTTCGCAGCCGCTACGATGATTTCGTCGGAACCCACATCAACCAGACATTGTTCATTCACTCCACTGGTAACTTCCTTGGATGGCATAGGTATTATGTTTGGACGTACGAGCAAGCCCTGCGTAATGAGTGCAATTACAGCGGCCACCAGCCTTACTGGAATTGGGGCAAATACGCTCTGGATCCCGTCAACTCTCCACTCTTTGATGGATCCGATGAATCTCTCAGCGGTGACGGCTCCTACTTCGAGCACACGCCCGTTCCAGTTCCCGGAGCACCTCCTCCATTTGATGTTATCACGCCCGGCAATGGCGGCGGCTGCGTTACCTCAGGCCCCTTCAAAGACATGGTCGTTTCACTTGGCCCCGTGGCTGGCACCCTCGACGGTGTAACAGCAAACCCCACAGCCGATGGGCTTAGCTACAACCCGCGCTGCCTGCGCCGTGACATCTCCGAGAACGCCGCCGTATCCACGCGCACCAATGCAACAGTCTCACTGCTGACCACGCACGATAACATCGCCGACTTCCAGGATTACATGCAGGGTATCTTTGCCCAGGGCATCCTCGGGGTGCACGGCGGGGGCCACTTCACCGTCGGTGGTGACCCAGGCGGTGATTTCTTCTCGAGCTCCGGCGACCCGGCGTTCTGGTTGCACCATGCCAACATTGACCGTATTTGGTGGATCTGGCAGAACCAGGATCTGGCGACGAGGCAGAATGCTATTGCGGGGCAGACGCATATGGCGGGTGATGGAGTACCGACGACGCTGGAAGATGACCAGTTCTTCCAGGTCAATGAGAAGGTGCTTAAACTAAAGGATCTCCTAACGACGCTAGGTGGAGCGGATGGAGAGTTCTGCTATATCTATCAGTAGTAGTCCCTCTTTGCACGGAGGGTTAAAAGCAAGGGGTATGAGTTCCTGATATGACACCTAATGACAAATTTTGAACGGCCAGAGTGAACCTTCGTTTGTGTGATGTCTGGTAAATTGGAAATGTCGTTCGTATCACTCCAACTGAAGCGCCCATTCTACGGCCTTGGGGCACGTGGTGTTCTCCGCATCATTGCCCCTTACCTCAGGCCACCCAACTCCAAATCCCCAACCTAGAAAAGCACAACCATCGGGCACCCTCCAGCTACCACACCACCTGCTCCAGGACCCGTGCGTAGCAGATGTTTTACCCCAGTCGGAGCGGCGGGGGCCACTGGGTGTGGGGGCGAAAACGGTGGGGGCCAGTTGGGGATAGAGGTGGCGTTGGTGGCAGGGATATGGCTTGGAGGGCGATGGTAAGGTTAGACCGCCTCTGTCGGGACATTGGGATCGCTTCCGCCGCGAATCAGTCTGGGCTTTTTGGAAGGGGGGAAGAAGTGAAGAATGTGCGATGAGTTGGCAGGGTGCCGGGAAGGGTCGTTGTGAAGTGATGTCACGACGATTGTCATGAAGAGGCAAAATTGTATCATGGGGAATGAATGGGTTGGCTGACACTTTATTGTGCAGTTCTAGCACTATTTAAAGCTACATGTAGCTTCTCTCATGACCGTTCTCATGTGTGGCGAGTGTTACCCACAGATGGGTTGATACACCGGTCATCATATAGCCTGGCCGCCAAACCGGCAACCATAGCCTGGGACCCCACCTGGCTGAACATAACAGCCACCCGCGGCCGCCATCTTGGCCTGTACCTACCCCGTGGAGCTTGCCATCCACGGGGCCGCCGTGGGGATAAACAAGGCCATATTAGGCATTGTAGAATCCTCGCACGTGGAGCTTACACCCAGCGTCGAAGTATTGGTCTGCATGTCCCGCATGCTTGCGCAAGCCATTGCCCCCTGGATACTTTCTTCTGATGGTATGAATAAGTTGTGCTCGAAGCAAAAATACTGTAGATGCTCAGCTCCCGGGCCGCTTCTTATGTTTTCTAGCCCTATTAGTAGGTTTGGTTTCTGGTTTCACAATCCCTTGAGGCTTCGCAGCTTTCGGGGGTCTTTTCCTATTCCGCGGCGAGCGATTGGGGGCTGGAGGTGAGCGCAGATCCACATCATCGGTATTTCTTCGCCGAGGTGCTTCACACTTCTGTAGTGCTGTTCCTTTATATGGGAGCATATCAAATTCAGGTTGCTTACCAGCGAGTCTCCGACTCGCCCGCAAGGATTCCTGGCGAATATTAGGAAACGGCTGTGCTCGCACAGGTTCCCGGCTGGCCTTAGGCAGCAGTTTCTGTGCTTTGTTCGACTTGAGAGACGCTTGTGCGGCAAGTTTGCCAGACCCGTCAGCCGCATTTAAGCCTCGTTTCGATCGTTTTGGCGGGCGATTTGGTGATGGGTTCTTCGATGGCACGGCTCGTTGTGACAAAATGCCGCCGGCGGTTATATTTCGGTCGTGTCCAGCGTCCTTTTCAACTCTACTGCTTCGGGCCTTGTGGTGATTGTCCTTCGTTCGATTTTGAGAGCTTGAAGAGATTAATCGTGGATATTCCAGTTCTTCGTGCAATTGTGTTGAACTTTGGTCCCCAGGGGATCTTAACTTATGAGGTCCTTTATATCTGGAGAGTATTTCGTGTGACTTCTCGGCGCGCTTCTCCATCCTCTCATTCTCACGTAATTCCTCCGAAGTGTAGCGCGGGAAGTCGGGTGGAGTATAGTCTAGTGTCGCGTTGGAGTCGTGTGATGGCGTTACTAGCGAATAATGTATTTCGCGGGGCACATATTCGTTTTCTTCAGGTAAATCGTGCAATCGGCCGAGAAGCTTGTAGCTGTTCAAACCATAGACATATTTATGCGTCGCAATGGCCACTCTCTTGAAAACAGGATCCGCTCCTTCTCCAAAGGATACGTGAGGAGTTGCATCCACTGGCGGCGCCGCTGAATGTTGCGGTGAGTTTGAGCTCTCTCTCGGAATCTGAGTCGGCATTTCCACCAATATCAAAACTCGTCCGCCTAGGAAGTTCTGCGGTCGACTTATCCGTATCTAGTCTTAGTGCTCGCTCCTTGCCCTCGTTCTGCTCAAGGGCAACCTTCGTCGGAGCCATTTCCTGGAGCAGTAAATGCAACTATCTGCATTATCGTGTTGTGGTAAACACAGCGCGCTGGCAGCAAAGTGTATTTGCTGTTGGTGTTGTCGGGCCAATGGGTTATTGGACTGGTCGTAACTGTGAAGATTTGGCGCCGATGGGTCATTAGAGTGGTCGTGGCTTTGTAGGTCTCAGTGAGGATTTGGCGCCGATGCGTAGTTGTGTCAGCATATGTTGGTTGCTGCGGCGCGGCGGCTATACCCGTACAACCCGTGAATAATTGGATGGGCGGCTACATAACCGTTAATAATTGGGTGGGAGGAAAGGTCAACGAAACGCGTTGTTTCAAATTCCATACAGGTAGGCAAGCTAGGTGCCAGAAATGTTTCTGGCGCCTAGTATATATTATGGCATCGTCTCGCTGTGAGTATTTTCTACTTTTCTTTCAAAGAATCTGCTGGGCACTGCGCATGTTTCCAAAATTATGGACAACCCTGATACAATTTTGTATCTCAAGCCAATTAGTTTGGACGCTAGAGCGATTGTGGATCTGCCTGAGAACAGTCAGCGACGGATCAGTGTACCACAGGACCTATTGCCCTCAGAAATATCATATTCTCCCAAGGCACTTGCCGAAGCGGCGAGATCTGGGGATAATGACCGAACTCGAGAGCCAACACCATGTGATGAAGAGGGCGATGTTTTCTTGCAACTCGGATTCAATGATAAACCTCACAATACTTCCCAGGGATTTGTGTTCGGCCGATTTGACGGCGCTGCTTCGACAGTTCCCGATATCTTTATCCCACCAAAGACCGACATCAGCAGAGTTCAGTTCCGCATCCATTATAATTTGAATAGTGGAGTGCTGATGATAACCGACTCTTCAACGCGTGGCACTTCGGTGGGACACAAGCTCCTTCGCAAGAATGCAACAACCCTCATGGCAACAACAAATATATACTTTGGCTCCAACAACAGAATCGGATTCAAAATAATCATCCCAGATCACTCCAAGCACAATGCCTTATACCAGCGGAATTTCCGGCACTATGCTGAGCTCCTCGGTGGCGCACCTAATTCATACGTACCAACTCCCACACCAGCACTCCAAGCTATACCACTCGGTCACCACTATTCAGTTCTAGAGTACATTGGCAAAGGAAGTTTTGGGACTGTGAATACAGTGACTCGAAACAAAGATTGTGTTTTTGCCGCCAAAGGAATCGCCGGAAAGGAGGTTGGGGGCCACATCACGTTTCCTCAGGAAGTTGACATAATGCGAAGGCTCTCACACGTCAGTTACCATGAGTTTCTACAGATCCATTCGTTGCAATATGCGCTAACATTTTCAAGGATAACATCGTCAAATTTGTAAATGCATTTATCTGGGAAAGAGGCATTCAAGTTATAATGGAGCGTTTGTCCATGCACCTGGAGGGCTATCGACTGGCACGACCAAGAAAACAGCTAAGCCTCGCCGCTACTCAATCTGTGACGAGGCAATCTCTCTGCGGCCTTGATTATCTTCACACTAATGGTGTGACACACCGTGATCTCAAGCCCGAAAATATATTAATCGCAGAACACAACCTTGATAACATCCCAACTATAAAGCTAGCTGATTTCGGTCTTTCAAGTCAACGACCAGAATTGGAAACCTTCTGCGGAACGCCGCATTACATTGCCCCAGAAATGTACGGGGCTAACCGTCTCAATCAAGTCCTTCGCCGCGAGCATAGACGAGCAGGTAGCCCTCCTCCCCAGAAATTGCACGGCTATACTCCTGCAATCGACATATGGGCCATGGGGATGATACTTCACAAGCTTTTAGGGGGCGAATTTCAACAGATGAATGGCAGCTGGTACGCTGAGGAGAGGAACTTCAGCAGGACAAAACGACCGGCGGCAAGACTAGCGGCCAAAATGCTTGCCATGTCAGCGGCCGACAGCTCCGGAGTGCCTTCAAGATCCTTGGTTGGCTAAAGCGGACGATATCCCAGCGCAGTCTCAAGAGAAGCTTGCTCGCTCGTTCTCTCCTATTACTCAGGGCGAGGCACAACCACGAAAAAGGACACAGGCGAGAGTTCTACACACCGAAACAGGTCATTTAGGCATTGATTTATTTACCAGGTACCACACAGACCCAGGATTTAAACTCCACGGATGGCGCAACTCATCTTGGGACGGTTCGACAGGTGGAGGGCTTGATATCTGCCCGCCAAGGTCGAAATGAAAGTGGCCCAAACGATGTCACGATGATATTAAATTGGCGAAACGACCAATCTTTGCTTGCATCGGGATTTTGCAGACTTGTGATTACAAGCAACGGAAGTGATTCCATTGTAATTACTCTCGGGTCGAGCGTTTGGCAGATGGACATTTGTTCACCTTCTCCGATCCCGGATGATAATGGTAGCTATGCTTCCGTAGGTGAACACGTTTATAACGATGTTACTATGAACGACGCGGAATCGATACAGATGGTAATTAATCGAGTGCTGGTGGCTCTTGAGGCCAATGGCTTTTATAATCCCGGGGAGCAAATCGTGCTGGCTCAATCTTCGGGGCGCAATGCAACGCAAGTTGTTCAGAACTCATGGAACGACCCCGCTGCAACTGTTACCAATGCGACTAAAGCGTCGTATCATCAACGCATGGCCCCAGGAGAAGAGGCACCAGAAGATGACCCCTCAGAATCTCCCGAGTGGGTGATAGAGTTGGTCCATCACATTCTCTTGAAACTAGATGACTACTATTCTGCAATTTATCGCTGGAAGCGGCCTGCCCAAGAGACTCATTGCAGCGTCATACACCATGCGGTGTCTGATCCATTCTTTCCACAGCCAAGCCTGTCCGCTGACATGAAGTCAAGGGTGCCAATTGGTAGGGGCTTGGAGCAGAGTGACTCGTCTGGCAAGTCAAAGCGAGGCGACTCGTTCGGCAGGTCAAGGCAAAGTGATTTGACTGGCAAGTCATCGTCGGACGATAGCGCTTGGAACAGAACTACTCTTCCAGTGACCCTATCCCGCTATGATGATGTTGCCGGCTGGTGATATAATTGAGGAGAAGGTTGGGACGAAGTTTATTCTTCGCGGCTTGGGATTGTGAACGCAAGTAGGAGAGGGGGGCAAGGGCTCGGCGCCTCGGCGGGGTTCGGTATATCCTGTTGGAATTTTATTGTACGATAGAACGGCATGATGATTTAATGTCACTAATATAACTATTGATTGACCTCTTGATTTGATGTTCTCGCCTTTCTTCTTTCATATAGATAGAGCATCACCCGGCCCGCACGTTTCCACACCATCAGCTGCCCCTTCGCAAATAATCATAATCTCAGCTGCATAATAACTATTGCAGCTAAAGCCACGATCGTCGACGACAAAATTGTTCCCAACTCTTGTGTATGTTCTGCTGCCCCCTTCTAGTAAATCAGCAAGTGCCTTGTCCTCCACGCCGTCTTTGGTGCATATCATGACATCCGATTTTTCTCCTCCCAAGCCCACAAATTTCACACTACCGCCGAAAACGGTGTGGAAAAGGCAGAGCCCTACCGAAATCGAGTATAGAGAGAGCCGCATTATAAGTGAGGAAGGCGATGTAGGAGTGTGATGATTGATAGTTGTGAGCAGCTTCAAATATTGAGAGTCTGAGGATCGTGCTCTTGGTAGTGTCGTGTTGGTTTATGATGGTTCACTGACGTCGAAGGACCTTGGGTTTGCGCTTCATATTTATACTAATTTCAACATGCTGCTTCACTAAGCCTTAATCAACAGTTTTAAGACCTGTTCCAGCTTTTCCGAATAAAAAGCGCCCTTGGCTTGTGGTTGGGAGCTTGCACTACTACGGAGATACCGATTTGATCCCACACAGCTGGGTCTGGTCCGGCAAAAACCAGGTGCGATGGTATACAAGTTATCGCATATAGATACTCACTTGTCGATCTTGGAAAATCTGAGCGCGTATAGAGCTGGCTCAGTTGCGTGGACGTTTTGGGTTTCAGTCTCAATCGACAGTGGTAGCACTGATCGGCCATACCATCTATGTTGGGCCGTGGCACACGTTTGTACTCAGCTGGACTGAGACAAAGCCGGGCATAGGTTGGATACAGGACACGCAGCATCCCACCCGCAAAGGAAACCTTTCTCGAATTTTGTTGAGGTCGCCCACTACACAACTATGAACGATACTGTCGAATAAATAATGGCATACGAGTGGTAGGTTCGTTCGGAAATACTACCAGATGTGTGAGTGGCTATATGGAGGATAGTCTGAGAATGCCTACCTACATGGAAATCGTACTATTCATTTAAACGGGTTGTCATTGGTGAAGATTTATGCCGGCAACGCTATGAAGTGAGACTGGCGCACATTGCCAAAAGTCGAAATGTGAGAACACTTATTGTGTGTTGTTATTCTCACATTATAATCGCGAGAACTTCACGGGTCGTCGAGGGCAGAAAAGCAGACTAGCGCCGACTATGAGCTCCCAACGAGAGTCATCTTGCTCTTTCTTGTTCCTCCGCGTAAATGCTGGATCATCAAATCTACAACAGCAACAAACGGCAGCTGTAGCAGGTTCGTTCTTTCCCTTTCTTTCCATCAACTCACCCTTCGCTCTTTCCTTCACTGGCTGGCTGGCTACCATCCCTCTTCTATCAATAACTACTATGTCTGCTCAAATAACAACTCTTTCTCCTTGCCAGCCATCCTTCTCGGTCGTCATCCTTCGTCAATATCTTCCCCACTATTCTTACCTTCTATTCCCTCTCTCTTACTGCGCAGTCATTCTTTCCAGTCGCCTGTTCCCTCTCGTTTCACGCTGCTCCTTTCATATCCTGGAGAAATTTCTTACCCGGTATNGTGCCCTTTTTTTTTTTTTTTTTTTTGGAAGACTCATTTGGACACAAACAATCGAGAGAAAATCAGAATTGGTTTGAGATGAGGTTGGATTGAAGATTGTGCATTCCCTGGGATCACCTGGAGTGATACCCTCCCTTTGTTATCGACACTTCTACTATACTATACACGGCCTGCGCGTCTCTACGGTTCTCAGTTTTCAATTCCAGGAGCCATACACGGCTGGAATACCCACCTCTGTCCGACCATGCCTTCATCCTCCACCCTTTGTGAGTTGCCTCTGTCGGCAAACGTTCTGAGGGCCACGAGTGATCACAAGCACACATGCGCCGTCCACGACCAAAGACGAGCTGCATCTTCAAATCCACCAGCCTCTACGGTGCCATTAACTTCTCCCACACAATTTTGCGGGCCTCCTAACCCACCAGGGGTCGTCAGGGCCACGAGCATTGGTTCATCAGGAGCCACCCGCCGATACACGTCTCGGCGGTCTGCAAGAGAAAGCCTTGAAGAGGCTTTCTACGACTGCCAGGAGACTAGCATTGGATTCTTAACGCCATCGCTCAACCAATCGCACGGTGACCCGCCTAGTAGGGTTGACGATGATCCAAGTGAAGATGAGATTCGTTTCCTCTGCTGTTACATACCGAAGATACACATACCACAGATTCGGCCTGTTTCTTGCTTGGGGTTTTCACTTACAAAGGGTGAGCCCATGGTCGCAGGTGGCAGCAGTCATGTCACCCGTGCGGAGCTGTCCCCAAGGGTCTGGCGTAAGAAATCGGCTTCTGTGGCGAATGATGAGGCTATGCGCTATGTTGGAAATATGAAACCGGCTCATACTTCGATAACAAGTTCTACAAGCGTGATCCGAGACAACAAGGTTGGATCCCTTGGCCGCAGTAATACCACTATTACTGTTTGCCGCAATGCATTGTTCAGTCGTGGGAGGCGAACTGGCACAGTATCAGAGACGGCTACAAAACGAAATAGCCAAGGCAACACACGGCATCAGATGGAACTCCCCACAATAGTCACTCTCCGGCGCGCCATTGCCGTTCTAACCACTCTTTCTCAGCCACGTATACATGCCTTCGGTGCTGATACAAACAACTCTGCGATGCTTCGCGAATACCGTCGCAGCATTCGGTCGATGGCATCTCCGGCCGAGTATTTGATCACATCTGAAGAGATCAAAAGTTTAAAAGGCCAGATCCGGAGTAGATTTATTACATCAACTCCAAAACAGACTGCCTTGGTCAAGAAAGAGACGTCCTCGTGTGGGCTTGGTTGGAGGGAGAGAGTCAAGAGACCGAGCAACGGATCAATGGTTTGGTTTGGAGCTCCGCGTAAAACTCTCCAGCACAGAGCCGCTCTCTCCGTTTCAAAGATCCAAACAGCATCCAGATCAATACTAAACCGCGAGCGGAGAGATCAATTTAAGTTACATATTGCTCAGCGAACGAGCGTCATCTCCTCGCTGATGAAGGGTAGGAGCATACATGAGATGATCTGGGACGGAGATGGCAAACCGCAAAACCTGTTTTCTTCGACGTGGAGCCTTGCAACTAGTCTGGCGCAGGTTGATTTGGCCACTTGGTCTCGCGGCCCATATCGCCGAGACACCAAACCTCCTGCATCTATCGAAGTTAAAGCATCATACGGCGGTGGAACTGCAATTACGGGTATAAAGAGAACATTCAGGACCGTCTGGGACCATCACTCGGAGAAAGCTCCAGAAATGCCTTATGATATCAGCAAATCTCTCTCGCTCTCCGAAGTGATAATTCCAAGCTATGTCACTCAGCAGTTTTCCATCTGCACACCAAAACCCATCTCAGACGGCGTCTGGCTCCCGCCAATATCTATCTTTAATGCGCCATTGATGGAAATTCCAGAAGCCAATCTATGGCCCTCGGTACTTGATTCTAACCCTAGGGAGGTACTAGATCCTGACCCTACGGATAGCATTTGGAGAGATTATCATGTGGTTTTGAATCCAAAACCTAATCATCCCCTGTTAGGAAGTCCAGTCGCCAATGCCTCAGGAAAACCAGCATCAGCGGCAGCGGTAACCATTTCACAATCCAAGTCATCACTATGGGGACAGTCTACATATAGCCTAGTGAGAGTCCCAGTAGGCTCACGCACAAATCCTTCGCTGTGGAGCAGCGACGTCGCAGCTTTGGGTCAGATAACTACCACGCGCAGTGGCATAGAGTCAACGGCAGATAATTGCCCAAGGCTATGGAAGCGGTCCTCAGCGCGTCGTCTTCGAAGTGCTCTAGGTATAGGGAGTGGTGAGAGCTGGAGACGCGTAGCGGGCGTGGAGAATATCAGGGATACGGAAATGATGATGGGAATTGCAGATGACAGATCGCCATGGGTAGCAGAGACCTTGGATGATGTGTCTATTATCTCTGAGGATGTGGAGAGTGACAGCTCGTCGAAGAGAGGTGCAAGGTCCCTCGGTGGGAAAGACGGGCTATTGAGGAGGATTAGCAAGAAGGCAAGGCATGCCCGAGAGAAAGTTAGGAAGGGGATAGATGACAGAAAGTATAAGGAGGAAGCGACTGAGAGCGACTGCACCTCTGAGAAGACGGTCGACCAGCGCGGGCCGCTGGAAGAGAAGTCGAAATATGACGAATTAGAGGATTGGGTGAGCGGCCTCAGCGAAGCGACGCCTGCCTTGCGGCCACGCTCTAGTAGGAACTATATGAACTTGTATGGAAGCATCAGGGCCACCGATGTGAAACTTGGCGATAATCGACCCCTGAAGCTTGAGGGTGGATCGCGGAGGAGCGTTAGTATCACTACGATTGTGTAGGATGGTTGTACTATAATGAAGACTAGAATTATGATTAATAAAAACTGCTGGAACATGGATGGGAGTCCACATCAGTGGTTGCATATTAGACTGGTAGAAATCAATCCCTGCTATTCCGTTCCATCCGATTGCTTGGGAACCCCCCGTTGGGGTGTGGTCGATGTTTTATGTCACTGTCACGTTTATTGGCTTGCATAGTGAGAAATTCATATACGTAGTTGCAAGTATCCTTAATCGGATTGGATACATGATCCGGTCATCTATATGTGTATAACATTCTCCCATGCACCTCCGTCCCCTTCCCACCCCCAAAAACACCACCAAGCCAGTCCACGCACTGACCTTCCAACCAAATCAACCAGTCGCCAAAATGCCACGCCCACAGCAACAAACAGACAGTCCAAACAAAAATATAAACTCCTCCCAGCAAACTAAATATTCGTGGTATAAATCATACTTCCTCATAAATTCCGCACTCGCGCCCCGCACCCCGCACCTACAACTCCTCAACCCTCGCCCACTTCTGACACTTCCCAAACCCAAACCAACCCCTCTTCACACACCGCTCCTTCGGCGCCGGGCTCGCCGGGGCCGTAGGCTTCGGATCCGCGCACACGAAGCCAAACCACTTATAGCTATGGCATGTAGTCGTTGTGGTCGGCTCCGTCGGATTTGGGAGAGCAGTTGGGAGAGATGGGGGAGAGGTGAGCGGGG
>LMYD01000579.1:0-10186 GCA_001630595.1 Pseudogymnoascus sp. BL308 | reverse complement strand
CCACCCTCTCCGTAGGCGTCTCGAGCACCATCGGCAGCCCCTCGAAGCCAGGGTAGTTCACCACGTTCCAGAAGGCGCGCAGCCCGAGGAAGCCCGTCCCGATGTTGGCGTGCAGGTCGCGCCGGCTGCCGAGGGGGGTCTTGGAGTCGTTGAGGTGCAGGGCGCGGAGGTATTTCGCGCCGACGATGGAGTTGAACTCCTCCATCGTCTTGGCGAATGCCTCCGGGGTGCGAAGATCATACCCGGCTGCGAAGGCGTGGCAGGTGTCTATGCAGACGCCCACGCGACTCTTGTCGTCAACCAATTTAATCACATCCCTCAGATCCTCAAACTTCGACCCAACCACATTCCCCGCCCCAGCCATATTCTCCAGCAGCGTAACCACGCTCTTCGTCGCCTTGTGCGCACGATTCAACATCCCTGCAATCCTCGCAATCGCCTCCCCCCTGGGGTTGCCCCCCGTGTTCCCGGGGTGGAAGTTGTACAGCCCGATCCCGAGGGCTTCGCAGCGCGAGAGGTCGTCGAGGAAGCAGGTGTATGCCTGCTCTGCCTTCTCCGGGTCGGCTTGGGCGAGGTTGACGAGGTAGGAGCCGTGGGGGAGGATGTGGAGGGAGGGGTTGTAGGAGTGTTGTTTGGAGAGGGAAAGGAAGGAGGTGGTTGAGTCGGCGGAGAGGGGGGGGGATGTCCATTTTCGTTGGGATTTGAGGAAGAGCGCGAAGCTGTTGGCGCCGATGTGGAGGGCGTTGGGGAGGGAGTTTTGGACGCCTGGCAGAGGTTAGATGGGGTGTTTCTACTGTGGTGGTAAAATTGAGAAGGGAGGGGGTGAGGAGGGGCTTACCTCCTGCAGCGCTGATGTGCGCACCAATGTACATCTTCCTCTTCATCGTCGCGACCGCAGTGCGCACAGCAACAGGCATATCCTCGTTCTCAGCCTCCTCCTTCGTCTTCCGTTTCTTAACCACCTTTTTCGCCGGCTTCTCTACTCTCTTCTCCCCCTCCTCGTCCGAGTCTTCGTCTTTGATCTTCCTCTTAATCGGCGGCGGCGAGATCTCAGCCTCTACGTTGCTCTTCCTCTTCCCAGCGGCGGTGGGCTTGGTGGTCTTTGCGGCTGAAAGATTGCCGTTTGTTGTAGGAGGGGCGGGGCTCTCTTTCTTCAGTGCCGTCTTGCTGCCTCGTTTTTTTACTTCTTTCTCTGAGCTCGATTCTTCGTCAACCTCGATGACGCCCTTTTCGATCTCTTTGTCTGGAGTCTCGGCGTACGAAGTGATGGCAGATTTCCTGCTCGAGCGGCGCGACATTATCTCCTCCTATCAAAAGTTCGTTGTCTTTCTTGCGTATGTGTATGCTTTGCTGTTAGAGTGAAAGTTCATGGGACAATGTGTGACGCTCTTTTGATCTTGATGAAGGGGGTGATGAGGTGAAGCTGGATTGGGGTGACGCGTTAGTAAGCCTCGCGAAAAGGCGCGGTGTCACGTGTTTCTCTTAAGCCTCCTCTAGAAAATCTTCAGATTCAAGGATAGGAGAGAAACTGAGTCTGGAATATTTTTGGTATAATTCGCAGTGTCTAGTGACCTATGAGGATTGTGGGGTTGTATAGTGATGGCAATAAAGCTTGGGTTTTTGTTATTATTTTTTATTTGTTGATTTTTATAAGCTGCGAATATTTCACACAGAGCTCTCCCAAACTAAATATAGCCAGATATAATTTGTAACAATAGCTTCAAAAGTTTATAGTTCATCCCCCTTAATGGAGCCGAAGCGTTTTATAGCTAGCCATGTAGCAAATCAAATAACCCATAGCAAACGCCAATATCTCAAGTATCATCAAGGCTCACAATCAACCCCCCACCCCCCTCACATCCCCCCCGCCCTCCCATCCGTCGCCCGATCCAAATTAAACGCCGCACTAATCAACGCCAAATGACTAAAAGCCTGCGGCGTATTCCCCAACTGCTCCCCACTCCTCGCAATCTCCTCCGAGAACATGCCCAAATGATTCGAGAACCCCAGAATATTCTCAAAAACATTCACCGCCCTCGTCAAATACTTCTTATCATACACCCCAGCGCGCGTCATGGCTTCAACCAGCCAGAACGTGCACATGCTGAAGGCGCCCTCGTGCCCGCCGACGCCGTCGTCGGATTGGGCGGTGTTGTAGCGGTAGACGAGGCCGGTGGAGGTGAGGCCGCCTTTTTCGGGGGTGAGCAGGATGCGGTCCATGGTGCGCAGGAAGCGGGGGTCGTTGGGGGAGATGAAGAAGACGAGGGGGGCGATGAGGATGGAGGAGTCGAGGGCGTCGCCGCTTTCGTAGGACTGGACGAAGCATTCGAGGGTTTGGCTGTAGCCTGTGAAAAGGGGAAGGGGGTATTAGTTTTGCTAGTTGTGAGTGGCGGGATGCGGGGGGAGGAGGAAGGGGTAAATACCTTTGTTCATAATCTCCTCATAAATCTCATCTCTTGCCGCCATCCACGCCGCCCGGTTCGGGCAAGGCAAACACCTCTTCTCCGACAGCCTCAAGCCGCGATCAAACGCAACCCACAGCATGATCTTGCTGTACACGAAATTCTGCTTATTATTCCGCACTTCCCAGATCGACATATCGGGATCTGCAGGCCTAGTTAGCATACACGGTTCCAGAAAAAAAAGCCAGCAAGTAGGAGATGGGTTGATGGATGGGCAGGTTTGGTTTGGTTGGGTTTGTTTACCTTTCCAGATGGTGAGAACGTAGTCCAGGATCTCGCGGACGGACACCCATTGATCCCACGTCACGGGCTTGCCGTACTTGTTGTACAGGTAGATGCCATCCATCAGCTCGCCATAGATGTCGAATTGCTGGTGAAACGCGGCGCCGTTGCCGATGCGGACTGGTGCGCTGCCGCGGTAGCCCGAGAGATGACTGTTTGACGAGATGTATCAGTATGTGTAAATCTGAAATGGAAGGGGAGGTAAGGGCTCACGAAAGCTCCAGCTCGGGGATATCGGTCTCGCCGCGGATGGTAAACATAATCGGCAGTGCCCCCTCGGGCGATCTGGACTTCCTGAACCGATCGCTGATGAAATCCATGTACGAATCTGCCTCCTCCGTGAACCCCATGCGCAGGAGGATGTAAATCGTAAAACTCGAGTCTCGGATCCAGCAGAACCGATAATCCCAGTTCCTACACCACACAGTCAGCAGCGCACTCTACCATATAAAGTTTTCTTTCTCTAGAAAGAGACCCGTAGACAACTGACGAATGGAGAGCTTGAGATTTCTCGTGTGACAAGCTCCTTGGGCCACTATCGTATTCGGTGTGAGATATTTTTGTTCAAAGGAAAGCTACGCTATATGCATGTATTTATGGAATGGTATGAAAGGAAAGAAAGACTAAAAGAGAGAAAGGCAGGAAATAGCTCGAGAGCACTCACCGAACGCCTCCAATGGCTTCTGGGACGGAGAAAGTGGGCGAGGCGATGATGGCGCCTGTTGGTTCGTAGGTGAGCAATTTCAGGATCATCAAACTCCTATTAACGACCTCGCGCCAGCGGCCCTTGTACTTTGATTTCGAGATCCAATTGTACCAAAACGCCTGCGTGTCATGCTGCTGCGTATCGAGGATCTCGGTCGTGACGTCCGGGGTGACGTGGTCGGGGATGTCGTCGCGGAGGACAAAGGAGATAGCCTGGCCCTCTTCGAGGTGGATGTGCGCGACGACGCCCTCGCCGAGCAGCTTATCCTTTTTCACGGTGTTGAATTTTAGGAGGGGGCAGGTTACGGAGTCCTCGTCGCCTTTGTCGATGGTGACGTCGAGTTGTAGTTTTAGGTCTTTGGAGGAGAAGGTGACGGTTTTGGATTCGGGCTCGGCGTGGCCGCGGTTGGGGATGTGGATTTGCACTGTGTGTTCGGCGCGGGCGTAGTCGAAGGCTGGGAAGATTTCGACGTCTGGGAGTATGTTAGTTCTACTACTGCTGCCTCTCGATTAAAAGAGCGGCATACCAATATCAACAAACCCCCTAATACACTCCACACGCCTAACCAGCCACTTCTTCAGCTCATCCTGGACAACCACCGTCTCCTTGAACGGCAACCGCTTCTGCTTCGACAGGACGCTCGTGTTCTTGGGGCGCGGGAAGAAGTCAATCAGGTCCATGGCTCCGTCTTCGTGGATGTATCGGGTCTGGAGGATGTTGGACGAGGGGAGGTATTGCTGCTTCGTCGTGTATTGCACGCCCTTGGTGGGGGAGATGTTGAAGTAGCCGCCACGCTCTGCGTCGAGGAGGCGGCCGAAGACGGTGGGGGAGTCGAAGTCGGGCCTGGGTTTTGTGTGTTAGTGGTGGGGTTTTATGAGACCGGATGGAGTGGGAGTTGGAGGCCAATGGAATTGAGGGGTAGATGGGTTGATATGATACTCTAGGAGGGAATATGAGAATCTTACCAGCACATAAAATCCAGGCTCCCGTCGATGCCGACCAGGGCACACGTTCTCATATTGCCGATGAGTCCATAGTCTTCGATTGGGAGGTAGCCTTCAGAGAAGCAGAAGTCAGTGGCATATTCAGCAGAGGTTGGAGAAGCTGACCACCTGTCCCTTGTCTCCTCTCGCACTCCGACAGTCCGGACGGGGACATGATGGATGGAGTGATTGTCAATGGTCACCGGAAGCGTGGGGATATTGGTTTGGTCTCAATGGTGGAATTGTAGATTATATAGAAGACGAGAGGTTTAGAAACGAAGGTAGAGATCTCCTCGTTTATATGCAGGAGCGCTCTTTCTGTTATTGCTTATTTTACGAGGAACGCATGAGGTTATTGGGGATGTCTGTTTGGTCTGGATGGGATTGGGGCTGAACAGAGTAGTAATGATGACGGTGCATGATCACATTGAGGGGAGCTTCGGGGCCGGGGCCAATCAGAGGAGCGGGGGGAGCTTTTCGAGGTGGGGGGAATTGGGAATTGGGGGAGCGAGGGGCAAGATCCGGGCAGAGGGTAGACTATTCCGTTTAGGGCTTAGCTGTGCCGTATTGAGTTTGGATTGGGGGTTGGAAGTTGTTGGCTTTGTGGTTATGCTGACTAAGCTGTGCTTTTTGTGTGGTGTTTGGAAGGAAGTTTGGTGTCTGGATCGTCTGGAGCTCTATCAAGCTGTTAAGCTGTTTGGTTGACGTTGGCTATCTTCCACAACGCTAGTGATTACTCATGGTGCATATTGAGGTCACGTGCATATGAAATGCTCATGTGTGTGAATGTGAATGTGAATGTGAATGTGAATGTGAATGCTGTAACACATCACCATACTCCCACCGCTGCGGGAAATACTCGCTGTTACTGTGTGTTGTATTAATTATAATTGCAGTATTGCAGGTTTGAGCATACTGGAATTCGTGGTCACGGGCGTGGGCATGGGCATGGCGTGATGGGCTTCCTCCAGTTTTGCATCCATTTTTCCATCCAGTTTCTGCATCTCCATCAGACTTTTCCATCATCATTTACAATTTACATCATCTCTCTGTGCATCATGTCTTCTGTCGGTATTTGCGTCGTGGATCCCCACTAACACGGTCCAGTTATTGGTACAAAGCCACAAGCACAAATGTGTGGTGTGGACAAGTACAGTACAAATACAAGTACGGGCGGTGGTTGGTACCTTAGCTAAGACCTTACAAAGTCTTTTTTGTATGGAGATGGGAGTTGCAGCAGCCTTTTCAGTGGGCCCGGCAGTAGGAGAAGGAGAAAGAGATAGGCTACGTCAATGGTTCATCCCATGTCCCGTAGTTTTGCTGTTGGACGACCAGGTTACACAGGTGTAGCAGCCACGACAAAAGAAGACTACGGCCGGCGACAAGAACACCCGAAGGAGGAGTTGGCTGGTTGGCTGCTGGGCCAAGCACCTTGGAGGGTCTTGGCACTAGTGTCAAGCGACATCATCAATGGGAGAGAGGTCACGGGGCACGGGACAGGTCAGAAATCAGAAATCGGCGTTGGTTAAGTACCTCGCACGGCTTCGTTGCATGAAAGGTACTTCTGTGCCTCTTCCGCGGGCTTGTTGAAGAAACGCTGACATAACTTCTCCGCTGACATAATTCTGCATTTTTGTTCATTTTTGTTCATTTACTGCATTTCATTAAACTTATGCGAAGACAAGATTAACTCGCAGCAGCTGCATACAATTACAGTGTACATACAGTATACATACAATATATACAGTACATACAGCACGGAAAACAGTATACACGTATAGACGAGGTACGATGCACGGGTACGATGCACGGGTACGACTAACTGACAGCGCTGGATAGTCCTGGATAGTGCTTGCTGTATGTACGACTACTTTGTGGCTTATGCAGCAGATCATATGGACCAGACCGCCATCCTCAGTCTGTGCCGTTCCCCTCTCTCTCTCTGTCCTCTTTCCCCTGCTACAAACCTCCCCCCATCAATATAAACATACTTACTCATACATATATATATACAGGAAAATCACATCACACAGAACCTCACCGTCGCCACGACTCCTATACTCTAACACAAACCACGAGTACGAGCGAGTACGACCGAATACCCTCTCTAAAACAGTACATACAGACTGCACTGCATCTCCGCCGCCCGCAAAGTACCCCAGTACCGTCGGGGCTGATGTCCCCCCTGTGGCTACTCCGCCGCCCAGGTCTCCACTGAGACCGCAANACCCCCCCCCCCCCCCGTCAGAACCCGCCATAACCCGCCGAAACCACGCCTAACGAACCTAACAGACGCCAGAGCCACCCCAATCTTCGCGCCAAGGACAGACAAGGACTGAAAAAAGGGGAGCACATGGCCTTACGTGTGTTAGGGTAGCAATAGTACCTCCACTAACCCTCCCTCTTCCCTCCTCTCATACCTCGATATACCTCCACAACGGCCCCAGTACAGCTGTACCCGCAAAGTCTACTCCGTACAGCAACCTCCGTACTGTCCGAGTACTCGTACTACTGCGAGGAAGAGGAGGTACTGTGGCCTGTACCTCCTGAATCCTGGATCTTTTCCCACCACCCCGATCTGGTCCACAGTCCACACAGTCCACAGTCCACAAGACCCGACAGAGGATCTGCTCTCCCCCATCCTCCCCCCTTCCCTATCCTATCCTGGCCCTAGTCGATCATGGACGTCAACACAAATCAATTCAAGCTCGAGAGTCTCCCTTCAACATCAACTGCGCCCGCGCCCACCACACGACCAACCATCCCCTACGCCCAGTTCCCGCGTCCGACCCTCCACGATCCAGACGCAAGCTTCGACGCCCCCGACCCCGACCACTTCGACTACGACTACGACTACGACGACCACTCGGATGCCAGCGCGGCCTCGAGCAGCACCCTTCGACGCGGCTCCTTCGCAGCCATGGACTCCACAACCACCTCCCAGCACCGCCGGCGGCGAAGCACGCTCACGAGCCTACACCCCCCGAACGCGAGGGGACAGCGATCGGGGCGGATACGGGATGGGCTCACCGAGGAGCTGAGCTGGTCACAGGAGGAGGAGCCCTGGTCGCAGGACGAGTCCAAGTCGAATAGCGATGAGGCCGGGGGGCATGGGAATAACAGCTCCGACGACGACTACAACCTGCAGGACGACGAGGAGACGGGGTTGACGGGGACGAGCCGGCGGCAGAAGCGGCGGCGGAGGAACACGTTGCTCGATCAGCGCGTCGCCAAGGAGTCTGAGATCACAAAGGAGGAGCGGAAAGAGGCAGACCAGAATGTGATCAAGGATATGGCCATCAATGGCCTGTTTATCCTGTTATGGTATGTTCGCCCCAATTGCTATTATGCGCCCCGACGCGTTGGCTAACCCGACCCCCCCCTTTCAGGTACATCTTCTCCCTCTCCATCTCCATCTACAACAAGTGGATGTTCTCGGGCGAGCACCTCAACTTCAAATTCCCGCTCTTCACAACCTGCATGCACATGCTCGTGCAGTTCTCCCTCGCCTCCCTGGTACTCTACCTCTTCCCGCGCTTCCGCCCGCGCGCCGACTCCCTCACGCACCCAGACTCGGTCTACACGCCCGAGGAGCAGCGGAGACGCGATCTCGATGCCGCGGAGCACAAGCCGCTCATGACGAGGTGGTTCTACTTTACGCGGTTGGGGCCCTGCGGTCTCTCCACCGGCCTGGACATTGGCCTCGGTAACATGTCGCTACAATTTATTTCCTTGACTTTTTACAGTACGTCGTCCCCCCTGTCGTACCCCCCCCCTGTTTACCCCGGATTTTCACCGAACATCACCCAACTAACACCTCCCCCTAGCAATGTGCAAATCCTCCGCCCTAGCATTCGTCCTCATCTTCGCCTTCCTCTTCCGCCTCGAGACCCCCTCCGTCAAGCTCATCGCCATCATCGCCACCATGACCGTCGGCGTCGTGATGATGGTCGCAGGCGAGGTCGACTTCTCCCCCATCGGCTTCACCCTCGTCATCAGCGCCGCCTTCTTCTCCGGCTTCCGCTGGGCCCTGACCCAGATCCTCCTACTCCGCAACCCCGCAACCTCCAACCCCTTCGCCTCCATCTTCTACCTCGCCCCCATCATGTTCCTCTCCCTCCTCGCCATCGCCATCCCCGTCGAAGGCCCCGGCGCCCTCGCCGACGGCCTCAAAGTCCTCATGGACGCCAAAGGCCCCTTCCTCGGCCCAACCATCCTCCTCGCGCCCGGCGCTATCGCGTTCTGCATGACGGCCTCGGAATTCGCGCTCCTCCAGCGCACGTCGGTCGTCACCTTGTCCATCGCGGGCATCTTCAAGGAGGTCGTCACGATCCTCGCTGCGGGGCGCGTGTTTAGCGATATCATGACGCCGGTTAACCTCGGCGGGCTCGCCATCACCATCGCGGCGATCGCGGGGTACAATTATGTCAAGATCATGAAGATGCGGCAGGAGGCGCTGGCGACGGCGCACTTGGCGAATTTGGGGGTTGGGGGACGGAGGGAGCTGAGTGAGGCGGAGGAGGAGGATGAGCAGGGGAAGGCGCAGGAGAGCCAGGGGTTGTTGGCGCAGGGGTCGGGGAGGGATTGATAAATGCAGATGGGCTCAAAAGATAGCGGTGCTGGGCGCTGCTGGGGGTGGGCATGTATGTATGTATTGTATATTGGGAGTGATTACACTTTGGCTTGGGCAAGATATGGGGCGTGCATAGCGTGGATGTTGTATGATGGGTTTAGATAATTAGATTGGGCACACCACCAACCACTGGGGGAAGGGTGTCGGACGAGCTGAACTACTCTATTTCCTTTTTCCTGTTCATAAATATAGTATGGTAGTTTTACCTACCTACTTACCTACCTGGATGCATGTATGCTTTTGGTGATCATTGATTGGTTGTACGTGATGTGATATGTGCTGGGAGTGAGTTTGTGTTGGGGGATGGCGCGGGGTGAGGGGACCCGAGATCAGATCGTCCTCGGGGTGGGTGCGCCACATAGGTCATCACACCACCCTCGTCAATGGAGGGGTCCTCGCCACATATAGCTATACCTGTAGCTGCCACGATTGATCGGAAGCTTCATTGCCACCAAATATAACAAATCCCGGATTACTGCGGCTATTTACTGTATAATATAATATCGCATATTCACACTGCTTGCCTACTCTTGTCGATTGTCGACTATATATCGCGCACCGGCATCATAAGCTGGATATTTTTATCATACCTTGCGGACGGGAGCTGTAGCTGTCTGGACGGAGTCTCATATTGGGAGATATAGATACCGCCACCCGCCATCCTCCACGTTGGACAACTCCCAGAAGCGTAGACCGCTCTTCTTATCCAGCTGGAGTTTACCTGCCCGTACCCGCGGGCACAATCCAGTAATCACATCCCAATCCCAATCCCAATCCACCATCCGCGGCCCCCCGCATATGCACCTACCCATCCTCCGGCATACCGCAAACAAATGTCATCCATCACCGATACCAACGCCGTTGAGGAGGAGACCTACGACGACTACGTGGCGGAGGAATTCTACCCGGCGCATATAGGGGAGGTGATTAAGTCGGGGCGGGGGGAGTATGAGATTATTGGGAAGCTGGGGTTTGGGAGGCATTCTACGGTTTGGTTGTGTCGGGAGAGAGGGTGAGTATATAAACCTGCTCCCCCCCCCCTCTCCCCCTTCCCCTTTCTTCCTTCTCACCACCACCACCACCACCACCACCGGAAACTGTAACTGTGTATCTGACCCAA